>JAQZBX010033754.1:0-25258 GCA_029593785.1 Cabassous unicinctus
AGAAGTGCTTTCTCCCGAAATTCAGTTATTGTTTATCCTTTTATGTTGCCAAGTGGTAAAGCAAGATGGCCACTGATCTCTGCCCAGGTTTAAGCCTTCCCTCCAGGCTCACCCTTTCCTCTTGAGCTCCATGGGCCCAACTCTTGAGGTTTTGTGCTTAAGTGACCTGTAGTCCTCTCTCTCCTGGAATAGGGCTTATTTGGTGCTGGGTTTCCTATATCAGTATCATCTGTTCCATGCGCCTCCAAGTTTCAGCTGTAAGCTATCAGGCAAATGGCTCATCTACCTGGTTCCTCAGCTGTTTAATTAAGCCTTCTCCTTTCTTTCACATGCTTCCACAAATTCCAAATGGGAGAATGTCTTCAAAGTTATTAGGCAAATTATCTTAAATTTGTAATTCTAGATCCAACCAAACTATAAATCAAATCTTATAGCAAAAAAAAAAAAAAATTACAGACAGACTCTGAAACTTTATGTCTCAAACACACCACTTTCAAATTCAATAATTTTTTTCAGTAAAAAATTACTTGAGGATATATTTCAACAAAAAAATAAATGTATCTTAGCTATAGAAAGAGACTGAACTAAAAGCAGGCAGAAATAACCCAGGAAAGCTCATAATTATAAAAATGACAACAGTACAGAAGGTATAGAAAACAGTAAAGTGGTAGAACAAAAAGCCAACTCATAAAGAGTGGCTTCAGGGACAAAGTGAGTTTTATCAATAGATTCTGTGACTAGGAAACTGAAGATATTCCATTGATTTCTCTGTCAACAAAACCAAGGAAAAGTAAATAGGACCGTGGGAAAATTTTAAAAATACAAGAAAATCATGTTTCTAATATGAAATAAAATAAATGTGACATTGGTTTGAGCAAATAACTGGATATAAGAAGAGAGAGTTCATTGGACCTAAGTATGTATAAAATTCTTATTTGAGTGGCACAGATTTCATGACTTAGAATTGAATTACTTTAGTTTTATCAAATCATAGTACTTGTTTATTTAGAGATGTAATTTACTTAATCATAAAATAGTTTTTACTGCTTTTTTATCTTTAGAATGAGGAGTAGACAATGCATTAAATAGTTCATTTCAGTTACGGAACATGAATATTAAATATTTTGGAAATTAGAAAATGTCCACCTTATAAGTAACAGAAGCCAAAAGCAGGAGATGCACAAGAGAAAAACAGCGTGTGAGTTAATTTCTTCTACTTAAATGCAAGAAATCAGACAATACTTTTTAACAATAATGAACTAAATAACAGAGACTCAAGTATGATTTCACAGATAAATAGGTAACTATAAGAAAGATTTTTAAAATGAAAAAAAAAAAAAAAAGAGGCAGGAAAAGAGAGGTAGTAGAGAGTGTAGCTGTCCTAAATTTCAGCTAAAATGGAAAGATGCCAAAAGATATTGTCCAACTGTGGGATTGATATTGATAAATCAAAGAAGTAATGGTCTTGGGAAGCAGATGTAGCTCACACAATTGGGCTCCCATCTACCATATGGGAGGTCCAGGGTTCAATTCCCCAGGCCTCCTGGTGATATCATGCTGGCCCATGTGGCTATCTGGCCCATATGGCAAGCTGGCCCACACAGAGTACTGGCCCATGCATGAGTGCTGGCCTACATGGAGAGCTGGTGCAACAAGATGATGCAACAAAAAGAGACACAGATGAGAGACAGTAAGAGATGCAGCAGACCAGGGAGCTCAGGTGGCACAAGAGATTGAGTGCCTCTCTCCCACTCCAGAAGGTCCCAAGATCAGTTCCTGGTGCTGCCTAAAGAGAAGACAAGCAGACACAGAAGAACACACAGTGACTGGAGACAGAGAGCAGACAGAAAGCAAAAAGGGAGGGGGAGAAATAAATGAATAAATTAATCTTTTTTTTTAAAAGTAATGGTCTATGAGGACTTCTGAGAAGATGAAGTCAAAATAGGTAGGTGGGGCTCAACTCTCTCCCAAAATAATAGAGGAAGGGCAAAAAGTTGAGCAAGTGAGCTTCTTTGGGGGTCCACAGACCAGGAGAGTGCTGTGTATACTCCAGGAGGGCAAGGGATAGAGAGACAAAGAAGCTAAAATTAAAACTGTGAGTTGCTAACCCACACAGTCCAAAATGACACCCACCCCCACCCTCAAAACAAACAGCCCAAATAAAACCAGAGGCTCATTGCAGCCAAATGAGAGGGAACAGATGCTTCTTCCCTGGGAAGAGGGAGGGCATGGAAGAAGGCAGAGAATGGCCCCTCTTCAGTGAATTTGGTGAGCAGATCCCACTTTGAATCTCAGCTCTGGCCAGACCAGAATCCCAGGCAAGTGCAGATTGAAAGAGACATCTCTGTGGAAAGATTCACTGAAGAATGCCTTATGCTGTCTGCAGGGAAACTACAAGGAGAAAAACTGCTTTCAGGAGTCTCTTGTTCCAGTAAATATGGAGTAGTTATACACCCCCTTAGAGTCCCTGACCTGATTTTGATAACTTATAACTTAAGATGGGCAATTATAAAGACTCAGAATAAGTTTAAGAAAATCAAAGAAGGGCCATGAAATAAAACCACTAGGCAGGAAAGAGAAATTGACTGTCAGAGTAAATTCACCAACAGATTCAGATGCCTAAATATTAGCAAAAAAATTGCAAGCTATACTAAGAAACAAGAAGAGATGGCCCAGCTAATGGAACAAACCAAATATCCTGATGAGATACAGGATTTAGGATAAATAAACAATGATAATCACACAAATCTCCTAAATCAATTCAAAGAGTTGAAGGAAAATTAGACTAAAGAGATAAATGTCCTTAAAAAGACACTTGGTGACATAAAGAACAATTTGAAAGCCTGAAAAGAAAAGTAACAAAGGTTATGGGAATGAAAGGCATAATGGATGATATAAAAAATACATTAGAGGCATACAACAGCAGATTTCAATTGATAGAAGACAGAATTAGTGGTATCGAGGATGAACATCCAAACTTGAAACGATAGAAAAGGTAGAGGAAGGAAGAATTGGAGCAGGGTGTCAGGGAATTGAATGACAAGGCGAAACACACAAATATACACGTTACTGATACCTATGAAGAAGAGAATGGAAAGGGGGCAGAAGGAATATTTAAGGATATGATGACCAAAAGCTTCTCAACACTCATGAAAGACATCAATATCCAAGAAGGACAACACACCACAAACAGAATAAATCTAAATGAATCTACTCTGAAACACCTACTACTCAGAATGACAAATACCAGAGTTAAAGAGAAGATTCTGAAAGCAGCAAGAGAAAAGCAAAATATCACATAAAAGGGAAGCTCAAAATGATAAAGTGCCGATCTTTTATCAAAAACCATAGAGGAGGAAAAAGAAAAGAAAAGAAAACAAACAAACTTAGAGGAGAAGAAAGTGGTATAATGTAAGTAAGATGCTGAAAGAGAAAAACTGCCAGCCAAGAATTCTATATACAGCAAAACTGTCCTTCAAAAATGAGGATATAAAATCTTCATAGACAAACAAAAACTGAGAGACTATGTTACTAAAGGACCAGATCTACAAGAGATACTAAAAGGAGTGCTACACATGAAAGGAAAATACAAAGGTGAAAGACTTGGAGAAGAGAGTAGAAACGATAATTATTAGGAAGGTTAAATGAAATGGTAAAAAAGAGACAACAGTAAGATATGACAATGGATATCCAAAGGATAAAATAGATGAAGTAACATTTTTATATTAATACCACTGAATGTTAATGGATTGAACTCCACAGTCAAAGACACAGACTGACAGAGTTGATGAAAAAATATGAACCATCTATATGTTGTCTACAAGTGACTCACCTCAGACATAAGGACACAATCTGGTTGAAATTGAAAGGTTGGAAATGATATATCACACAAATAGTAACCAAAAAAAGATCTGGAGTAGTGATACTAATATCAGACAAAATAGATTTTAAATGTAAAATTATTAGAAGAGATGAAGAAGGTCATTATATATTGATAAAAGTGGCAATTCACCAGGAAGCATAACTATAATAAATATTTATGCACTTAATCTGGTTACCCCAAGATATATGATGCACACACTGGCAATACTGAAGAGAGAAATAGATATCTCTACAATAATAGTTGGAGACTTCAATACACCACTCTCAGAATTGGGTAAAACATTTGGCCAGAGGATAAATAAGGAAATAGAGAGCTTGAATGAAATGATAAATGAATTAGACCTAACAGACATTTATAGAGCACTACACCCTAATTCAGCAGGATATACATTCTATTCAAGCACTCATAGATCCTTCCCCAGTATAGACCATATGGTAGGTAACAAGACAGGTCTCAATAAATTTAAAAATATTGAAATTATGCATAACACTTTCTTTGATCATAATGAAATAAAGGTGGAAATCAATAATGGATTGTAAAAGGGAAAATTCACAAATATATGGAGATTAAATAACACAGTCAAATAATCCATTGGTCAAAGAAAAAATTGCAGGAGAAATCAGTAAATATCTTGAGATAAATGAAAATGAGAACACAACATATCAAAACCTGTGGGACATAGCAAAGGCAGTACAGAGAGGGGAATTTATAGCCTTCAATGCTTACATTAAAAAGAAGAAAGAATTAAAGTCAAAGACCTAACTGCACACCTGGAGGAACTAGAAAAAGAACAGCAATCTAATCCCAAACCAACCTGAAGGAAAGAAATAATAAAGATCAGATGAGAAATAAATGAAATTGAGAACAACAACAACAACAAAAAAACTATAGAGAAAATCAATAAAACCAAAATTGGTTCTATGAAGAAGATCAAATCAATAAAACTTAGCTGACTGACAAAGAAAACAAGAGAGAAGATGCAAATAAATGAAATGAAAAATGAGAAGGGAAACATTGCCATTAACTCCCCAGGAAAAAAGAGAGATCATAACTGAATACTATGAACAACTGTATGCCATACTAGTCAATGTAGTCAATTGGACAAAGTCTTAGAAACACATGAACAACCTACACTGACTCTTTATTCTTTTTTAATGTAAGCAATGAGGGCTATAAATTTCTCAGCACTTTCTTTGCTGTATACTATAAATTTTGTTATATTTTGTTCTTGGGTTCATTCATCTCAATATATTTACTGATTTCTCTTGTGATTTCTTCTTTGACCCACTGATTATTTAACAGTATGTTGTTTAATCATCATATATTTGTGGATTTTCCCTTTTTCCATCCATCATTGAGTCCAGTTTCATTCCATTATGATCAGAGAAAGTACCTTCTATAATTTCAGTCTTTTTAAATTTATTGAAACCTATCTTTTGACCCAACATATGATTTATACTGAAGAAGGATTCATTAGCACTTGAGAAGAATATATATCCTGCTGTTTTGGGGTATAATGTTCTATAAATGTCTGTTAGGTCTAGTTCACTTATCATATTATTCAAGCTCTTTGTTTCTTATTTACACTCTGTCCAGATGTATTGAAGTCTCCAAATATTATTGTAGAAGTGTCTATTTCTCCCATCAGTTTTGCCAGAGTGTACCTCATATATCTTGGGGCTCCCAGGTTAGGTGCATAAAGTTTTATTATATTTATTTATTTTATGTGAATTACCAGTTTTATTAATGTATAAGGACGTTGTTCATCTCTTCTAACAGATTTGCATTTAAAATCTATTTTGTCTGATATTAGTATCACTACTCCAGATTTTTTGGTTACTATTTGTGTGGAATAACATTTTACAAACTTTCACTTTCAATCAGATTGTATCCTTACATCTATGATAAGTCTTTTGCAGACAACATGTAGATGACCCATTTTTTAAACCCACTCTGTCATTCTATGTCTTTTGACTGGGAAATTCAATCCAGTAGCATTCAATGTTATTACCATAAAGGCATAACTTACTTTATCCATTTTATCCTTTGGTTTTCCATTCCTATACCTTATCATTGTTTCATTTATTTCTGCAATCAGCTTTACTATTCCTTTCCTTCGGCTTTGTTTGGGATTAATTTGTTGTTCTTTTTCTAGTTTCTCCAGTTGTTCAGACAGTTCCTTGAGTTTAACTTTCTTCTTTTTTAATGTAAGCATTGAGGGCTATAGATTTTCCTCTCAGTACTGCCTTTGCTGTATCCCACAGGTTTTGATATGTTATGTTCTCATTTTCATTCATCTCAAGATATTTACTGATTTCTCATGGAATTTCTTCTTAGACCTATGGATTATTTAAAAATGTGTTGTTTATACTCCATATATTTATGAATTTTCTCTTTTTCCATCCATTCTTGATTTCCAGCTTAATTCCATTATGATCAGAGGAAGTGTTTTGTATAATTTCAAAAATTTAAAATGAACTGAGACCTGTTTTATAATTCAACATATTGTCTATCCTGGATAACAATCAATAAACAACATTGAACTTGGAATACCTAAAGAAGAAAATCCTAGAAACACATGAACAATCTACACTGACCCTAGAAGAAACAGAAGACCTCAACAAACCAAACACAATTAAAGAGATTTCAACAGTCATCAAAAACCTCCCCCAAAAGATTCATGGTTGGATTCTACAAGTCATTCAAATTTCATCTAATATCATTCTTAATTAAGTTCTTCCAAAAAATTCAAGAAGTAAGACTACAAAACTCATCCTTTGTAGCCAGCATCCACCTAATTCCAAAACCAGATAAAGATACTACAAAAAAAGAAAATTACAGGCCAAGAACCCTAATAAATATAGATGCAAAAATCCTCAATGAAATACATGCAAACTGAATCCAAAAGGACAATAAATGAATTATACACCACGATCAAGTGGGTTTTATCTAAGATGTGCAAGGGTGGTTCAACACAGGAAAATCAATGAGTGTAATAAAGCACATCAATAAACTGATGAAGAAAAATCACATGATCCTCTTGATTGATGCAGAGAAGGCATTTGACAAAATACAGCACCCTTTCTTATTAAAAAAAAAAACACTCCAAAAAGATAGGAATAGAAGAAAGCTTTTCTCTTTCTATTAAAGTGCATATATGAAAATCTACAGCTAGCATTGTTCTCAATGGTGAAAGACTGAAATTTTTCACACTGAGGTCAGGAAAAAGACAAGGATGCCACTGTTACCAATATTGTGCTAGAAGTACTAGCTAGAGCAATTAGGCTAGGTAAAGAAATAAAAGGCACCCAAATAGGAAAGGAAGAAATAAATGTTTCGGTATAATGATATTATCCTATATCTATAAAACCCTGAAAAATCCACAACAAAGCTACTAGAATTAGTAGACAAGTTCAGTAAATTGGACAGATACAAGTTTCATATGCAAAAATCAATACCGTTTCTATACACTACTGATGTGCAATCTGAGGAGGAAATCAGAAAAAAAACATTTATAATAGTGACTAAAAAAATAAAATATTGCTAAAAGAACCCAAAGACTTAAATAAATTGAAGGACGTTCTGTGTTCCTGGATTGGAAGACTAACTATTGTTAAGATGTCAGTTTTACCCAAAGTGATTTACACATTCAATGGTACTGGCATAAAGACAGAGATTGACCAATGGAACTAAATTGAGAACTCAGAAATAGACCCTCATATCTACAGTCAAGTGATTTTTGACAAGGCTGTTAAACCCTGCCACCTGGTCCAGAACAGTCTATTCAACAAATGGTGCTGGGAGAACTGGATATCCATTACCAAAAGGAAGACAGAGGATCCCTATCTCACACCTTATACAAAAATTAACTCCAAATGGATCAAGAAACTAAGTACAAAAGAGACAACCATAAAACTCCTAAAAGAAAACGTAGGAAAATGTCTTCAAGATCTTGTGGTAGGTGGTAGTTTCTTAAACTTTACACCCCAAGCATGAGCATCAAAAGAAAAAATAGATAAATGGGACCTCCTCAAAATTGAAAACATTTGCGCCTCAAAGGACTTTGTCAAAAGGATGAAAAGGCAGCTAACTCAATGGGATAAAATATTTGACAAGACATCTAAAATCAAACAAAGAGTAGAACAGATAGAAAAAAAGAGAGAAAAAGTTCAGCAGGGACTTAAGAATTTGAATGACAACATGAAACACACAAACATATACATTATAGACATCCCAGAGAGAGAAGAGAAGGTAAAGGGGACAGAAAGAGTGTTGAAGGAAATAATGGCTGAAAAATTCCCAATGCTTTTGAGGGACATGGAAGTACATGTCCAGGAAGTGCAGCACACCATAAACAGTATGAATCCTAAGAGGCCTACTCCAAGACATTTACTTCCCAAATTGTCCAATGCTGAAGACAAAGAGAGAATACTCAAAGCAGCAAGAGAAAAGAGAACCATCACATACAAGGGATGCTCACAAGATTAAGTGCTGAGTTCTCATCTGAAACCATGGAGGAAAGAAGGCAGTGGTATGATACAGTTAAGGTGCTAAATGAAAAACTTCCAGCCAAGAATTCTCTATTCAGCAAAGCTGGCATCAAAAATAAGGGAGTGTTCAAAATATTGACAGATAAACAGAAATTAAGAGAATATGTCAATATGAAATCTGCACTTCAAGAAATACTAAAGAGCATTCTGCCAGTCAAAAAGAAAAAACAGGAGAGAGAGACTTGGAGGAGAGTGTAAGAACAACTAAAAAGATAAAAAAGGAAATAAAAACAAAAAATAACATAAATAAACCTAAAGTAAATGTGTCTAATGTAAGTAATTCCTTGACAGTAATAACATTGACTGTTAATGGATTAAACTCACCAATCAAGAGGCACAGATTGGCAAAATGGATAAGGAAATATGACCCATCTAATGCTGCCTATAACAAAGCCACCTTAAACCAAGGGATGCAAGGAGGTTGCAAGTGAATGATTGGAAAACAATTTTACAAACAAACAATAATCAGAAAGGGCTGGAGTAGCTATACTAATATCAGACAAAATAGACTTTAAATGCAAAACTATTGTAAGAGACAAAGAAGGACACTATATATTAATAAAAGGGGAAATCTACCAAGAAGAAAGAACATCATAAACATTTATGCACCTAACAGGGGTGCTTCAAAATACATGAGGCAAACACTGGAAAAACTAAATGGAGAAACAGATGCCTCTAAAATTATAGTAGGGAACTTTAATACACCATTATCACCATTAGACAGAACATCTTGACAGAATCAATAAAGAAACAAAGACTTTGAATAATACATTAGAGGATCTGGACCTAACAGACACACAGAACACTACACCTGAATACAGTGGGATATACATTCTTCTTGATACTATCTTATACCCATTAGACTGGTGGCTATTAAAAAAACAGAGGACTACAAGTGTTGAAGAGGATGTGGAGGAATGGGAACACTCATCCACTGCTGGTGGGAATGTAGAATGGTGCAGCCACTGTGGAGGACAGTCTGGCAGTTCCTCAAAAAACTAATTATAGAACTGCTATATGATCCAGCAACTCCACTGCTGGGTATATAGACCCAAAAGAACTGAAAGCAAGGACACGAACAGATATATGCACACTAATGTTCATAGCAGTTTTATTCACTATTGATTCAACCCAAATGACCATCAATAGATGAATGGTATATACATACAGTGGAATATTACTCAGTTGTAAGAAGGAATACAGTATTAACACAAGGGATAACATGGATGAATCTTGAGGACCTCATGTTGAGTGAAGTAAGCCAGGCACTGAAGGACAAATATTACATGACCTCATTGACGAATTAAGCAAATTTAGCAGACTCACAGAGCTAGAGTCTAGAAGATGGGTATACAGGAAGTAGAAAGGGAGAAGAAGATTGTGAGCCAATGCCCATATGAGAAAAATCTATGATAAGGGGGAAGTGTGTAGTTGTACAGTGGAGGAGTGTGACAGTGGTATAATGATACTTTTAGGTTAGGAGGTAGTACTTTGTCAGGGTATGGAGTGGGGAGGGTGCTTTGAAGTGTCCATGGAACTGGTGGGAGGGTTGGGGTAGGGAGCAGGTGAATACTGGGGATTGGCAGGTCTATGGTTGAAACTACAATATTGGGAATGCTCTTTTGGCAATATGGCAACTGAGGGTTGCTGGTTTGGGGTGTTGGATGTGGGGGGACATTCAGGACAGGGTTCACCTGGGGCAGGTTCTAGGGAGTGTGTGAGTGTTCATCTTGCAATAGTGTGTTATATCAGTGGGTGGAGACCCACATAACGAGTGGCCAGGTTGTGGACTCCCATCCTGGGGAGGCCCGCTATGTTCTCAAATAGTGGGGCAGGAGTCTCTCGAGAGCATGAGCGGTGCCTAATAGGGGAGGGCAGACCAGTGTGTCAAGCCCTCAGTGTTTGTTGCAAGTAACTATGAATTTTTTTCTTCAAGGAGTGAAGGCTGGTAGTTGCCATAGGTCCTGCAGGAAGGGGGAGGCAGGAATAGAATAGATGGAACAGGGGGCATTTTGGGGGAGATGGAAGTGTCTACACAACCTTACTATGATGGATACAGGCCATGTTGAATTGCGTCAAAGTTTATAAAAGCGTATGGTCCAAAATGTAAACAATAATGTAAACCATTTACTATGGTTTGTAGCTATGTTTCAATTTTTGTACATCAGTTGTAACAAACGTACCATCCACATATAAAATGTTATTAATAGGGGAAGGGGGAAAGGGAGAGGATGTTGGGTATATGGGAGTCCCCTGTATTTAGTACATGACTTCTGTAACCTAAAACTTCTTGAGGACAAAATGAAATAAATAAATAAATAAAAATAAGTAAGACACTGGGGGAATAAATGGAAGACAATGTTACTGTACATACAGGACAGAGATCTTATAGTGATAAAGGGAAAATGTCCAAAAAGTTTTTAAATATTTTTCATTTTTATTAGTTCAAATTTTTATTTATTTATTTTAATTTTTTGAATTTTATTTGCTATTTTTAAAACTATCATTTTTATTTCATTTTCTTATTAATTTGGCTATTTTATTGGCTTCATTTCTGAAGAAGTTTTGGATCACAGAAGGGTTACAACTGTGGCAGGGAAGGAGCATTGGTGCAGGTTGTCAAGGTTGGGGGATACATGGGAGGAAGCTTACCTGGGCATACATATAAGGCATATAAATGTGTTCAATTGTTCATGGGGCATTTTCACAGTGGGTAGAGATTCAAACAATAACCAAAGGAATATCAAATTCCAGTCCTGGGGAGGTCTGCCACATTCTCTAATATATCAGCAAGAATCACCCAAGTACAGGGTCAATGACTAGTGAGGGAGGATGATCCATTGACAGGCCCTTGATATTGATGACTGTGTGCTGAACCTTTACTCTTGAAATGGAAACTTAGCCTAGTATTATAGTGTGCCTAAGAGTTGCCTCCTGGAAACCTCCATGTTGCTCAAATTTGGCCTCTCTCTAAGCTGAACTCAGCATATAAATACATTACCTTCCCTCCAGCATGGGACATGACTCTCAGGGATGAGCTTCCCTGGAACCAAGGGATTACTACCAAACAGCAACTAGCAATGCAACTGGAAAACGACCTTGACCAAAAGGGGGAAATGACCTTGACCAAATGAGTTTATATGGCTAAGAGACTTCAAAGTGAGTCAGGAGTTCATTCCAGAGGTAATGCTTATGCACATCTCAGCAGGATTTCTTTGACTGCCAAAGTAGATATTACCCCAAATAGCAGGGTTCCTCAGGGCTATGGAGACATCCAGACACTATAGTCAGGGCAGTTAGCTCACAAGTTTGGTGCCTTGTCATTGGGCCTTACTTTGGAATTTATTCTCCCCAGAGTGACAGAGTTGGACTCAGTTGTGGTTTCCCTACACATGGCTCTTCTGTCCTTCTATTTGAACCTATAATTAGTACTAGAGTTGATAGATGTAAATCCAAAAGACTTAAGTCTTTGGGCTTTCCATGTGCCAGCTTGGCCCTGAATCTCAATGGAGTTGCTACACCTACTCTCCAGTTCATTGGTCTCACCCAGGACAACTAACATGGAGGTGATGATGGACAACTACCATACCAAGGAACCAAGAGAGTCTATAACTGCAAGCAAGAGAGTCCCTTCCATCGGCCCCATGGGTTCACAGCCCCCTCTCAATTAGAGGTGGAGTGAATATCACCATCCCAGAATCCTCAGGATTGGGGAATGAACTGTGGTCTAAAGTAGACTTACTGGTATTCTACTATAGACTTCTTGTGATCTAGCAATGGAAGAAATTATATCACTGATGTGGAGGCAGTGGCCACTGGAGCTTCTGAGGGCAGGAAGAGGGAAAAATAGGTGTAATACAGGGGCATTTTTGGGACTTGGGAATTGTCGTGAATGACCTTGCAATGACAGATACAGGTCATTATAAATATTGCCATAACCTACAGAATTGGGTGGAAGAGAGTTTAAACTACAATGTAAACTTTAACCCATTCTTAGTGGCAATGCTCCAAAATGTGTTCATCAATTGCAATGAATGTACCTCACTAATGAAGGATGTTGTTAATGTTGGAAAATGTCAGTGGTGTGGGGAGCAGGGCATATGGGAATCCACTATACTTTTTATGTGACATTTGTATAATCTATGTATCTTTTTAAAAATTAAAAACAGAAAATTATTTAAAAAAAGAAAAACTCCAAAATATGGGAATAGAGGGAAGCTTTCTCAACATGGTAAAGTGCATGTATGAAAAACCCACAGCTAACATTATACTTAATGGTGAAAGACTAAAAACTTTCCTGCTGGTGAGTGGATGTCCCGGGTTTGTTCCTGGTGCCTCCTGAAAAAACAAAAACAACAAACGAAAAAAACAGCTCAAGGAAGCCAATGTGGTTCAGTGGTTGAGTGCTGGCTTCCCACATACAAGGTCCAAGGTTCAATCCCGGGCTCCCGGTATTGCCAAAAAAAAAAAAAAAGCTTTCCCACTGAGATCAGAAACAAGACAAGGATGCCCATTGTCACCAATGTTATTTAATATTGTGCTAAAAGTTCTAGCTAGAGCAATTAACCAAGTAAAAGAAATTAAAGACACGCAAATAGAAAAAGAAGTAAAACTTTTGCTATTCACCAATGATATGATCCTATATCTAAAAAAATCTCAGAAAATCCACAACAAAGCTATTTGAACTAATAGACAATTTCAGCAAAGTGGTGGGATACAAGATTAATACATAAAATTCAATATGGCTTCTTTTCACTACTGATGAGCAATCTGGGAAGGAAATCAGAAAAAAAAATCCATTTATAATAGTGACTAACAGAATCAAATATTTAAGAATAAGCTTAAGCAAAGACATAAAGGACCTATATTCAGAAAACTACAAAACATTCCTAAAAGAAACCAAAGAAGACTTAAATAAATGGAAGGACATTCCATGTTCATGGACTAAAAGACTAAATATTGTTAAGATGTCAATTCTACCCAAAATAATTTACAGATTTAACACAATCCCAATAAAAATCACAACATCCTTTTTTGAAGAAATGGAAAAACAATTATCAAAATTATTTGGAAGTGTAAGGGACCCTGATTAGTAAAAAATATACTTAAAAAGAAGAATGAATTTGGAGGACTCTCACTTCCTGACTTGGAAGCATATCACTTAGCTACAGTGGTAAAAACAGTATGGTACTGGCATAAAGATAGACAGACTGACAAATGGAACTGAAATGAGAATTCAGAAATAGACCCTCACATGTACACACAAGTGATTTTTGACAAGGCTGTCAACCCCACCCAATTGGTCAAGAGCAATCTATTCAATAAAAGGTGCTGGGAGAACTGGATCTCCACATCCAAAAGCAAGAAAGAGGACTTCTATCGCATACTTTATACAAAAATTAACTTAACATGGATCAAGGACCTAAATATAAATGGTAAAACTCCTAGAAGAAAATGTAGGAAAATATCTTCAAGATCTTGTGGTAAGGTGGTAGTTTCTTAAATAGTACACACAAAACACAATCAACAAAAGAAATCTAGATAAATGGGACCACCTCACAATTACATGCTTTTGTTCTTCAAAAAACTTTGTCAAGAAAGTAAAATGGCAGCCTATTTAATGGGAGAAAATATTTGGAAACCACATATCCAATAAGGATTTGATACCCACGTTATATAAAGAGATCCTACAACTCAATGGTAAAAAGGCAAGCAATCCAATTAAGTAATGTGCAAAAGACTTGAATAGACATTTTTCCAGAGGAAATACAAATGGCCAAAAGGCACATGAAAAATGCTCAATGTCACTAGTATTAGTAAAATTCAGATGAAAACTACAATGAGATTCCATCTCACACCTTATAGAATGGCCATTATTTTTTAAAAAACAAGCAAGCAAACAAACAAAAACCCGGAAAGCTTCAAGTGCTGGAAAGGATATGGAGAAACAGGAACACTGTTGGTGGCAGTGTAGAAGGTTGCAGCCTCTGTGGAAGTCCATATGGCAGTATCTCAAGAAGCTGAATATATAAAGAAAATAAAAAAGATAAAATAATAAAAAAAGCAAAGAAGCTGAATATAGATATGCCATTTGATCCAGCAATACCATTACTAGGAATATATTCAGAAGAACTGAAAGTAAGGACATGAACAGATATTTGCACACCAATGTTCACAGCAGCATTATTCACAATTGCTAAAATATGGAACCAGCCCAAGGGTCCATCAACCAATGAATAGATAAACAAAATGTGGTATATATATACAATGGAATACTATTCAGCTGTAATACAATAAATGAAATCAGGATGCATATGACAACATAGATTAAACTAGAGGATATTATGTTCAGTGGAATAAGCCAGATACAAAAGGACAAATATTGTATGGTCTCACTAATATGAGCTAAATACGAGCCAATTCATGGAGGAAAATTCTAGAGTATAGGAGACTAGGAGATAGAATGTGATTTGAGAATGGGAGCTGATACTTACTATATGCAGAATTATTAATAAGGTTAACTGTAAAAGTGTGGAAATGAATAGAGTTGATAGTAATACATTATAGTGAGTGTTTTAGTTTACCAAAGGTCTGCCAATGCAAAGTACCAGGAATGTGTTGGCTTTTATAAAGGGTAAAAATTTGGGGTAAAAGCTTACAGTTCCTCGGCTGTGAAAAGTCCAAATCAGGGTACCATAGGAGGTGCTTTCTCACCCATGTGTTGAAGCAAGATGTCAGGTGATCTCTACCTGGTCCCTGCCTTCCCCTCTGGGCTGTACCATCTCCCAGAGTTCAGAGTTCGTCTCCCAGAGGGCAACCAGACATTGGGCTTGTCTCTTACCAAACCTCTTCTCTCAGGCTTGGCTGCTCCGCTCTCCTCCAGATTTCAGCTGCAAACTATCAGGCAAATGGCTCATCTCTTCCTAGAGCCTCAGCTGCTTAAGCCTCTCCTTTCTGTCACATGAAGGATAAAAAATGGCAGAGTTCCCTTTTCTGTTGTGTCTCTCTTTTTTATTGGACACAATATGAAGACAGAGACTCACATGAGTCATGCCTCACTGACATAGTCCAATTGAAAAGGTTGCTCACACCCATAGAAGAGCACCAGCCCACAATCGTAAACTTTCTCTTTTTGGGATTCATAAAATAATTTAACTGCCACAGTGAGTATAACTAACACTGCTGATTTATACATTGGTGATAGATGAAGATTGTGGTTAATAGTGTAAATATATGAATGCTATTTTTTACAAAGTGCTAAGAATATGATGATAATGGGAAAATTACAAGTAATATAAATTATGTATTATAGTTAACAGTAATAGCATATTATTTTTGCAGCAAAGACAAAGAAGATATTTCAATTCTAAGGGATAATAGGGAGTATATGGGGCATGAGATTTTTCCTTTTGGAATAATGAAAACATTCTAAAATTGACTTAGGTGATGACAGCATAACTCTGTGATGAAAATGAAAGCCACTGAGAATACACCATGAATGGATTTTATAAGGCATGGGACTGTATAACAGGGGAATCCAGTGATGGAAGATGGACTGTGGTTAACAGAACAAATAGGAGAGCATTCTTTCATGAACTATAACAAATACATAATATCAATTGAAAACAGGGAGTTAATGATCGGTTTGGTTGGGGGGAAATATAGCAAATGTAAGATATGGGCTATAGTTAGTAGCAATATTTTGACTATGCTGTTTTATAGTTTGTAACTGTATTAGTCAGCCAAAGGGGTGCTAATGTGAAATACCAAAAATGGTTTGTTCTTTACAAAGGGTATTTATTTGGGGTAGAAGTCCACAGATACCAGGCCGTAAAGCATTATGTTTCTTCTCTCACCACAGACCATTGCTATATTTTAGAGCAAGACAGCTGCCGACGTTTGCCAGGGTTCAGGCTTCTGGGGTTCCTCTCTTCCCGGGGCTGCATTTCTCTCCGGGCTTAGCTCCTGGTTCCTCCACAAGGTCAGCTATAGGTGATCAGATGAACGGCTTGCTTCTCTTCTCCTGGGGCTTTCTTTCCAACATCAAAACTGCTTCTCAAGACTGCTCTTGCCATGCCTTTTATATTTGATTCCCCACCCACCAAGGGGTGGGGCTCAACACCCTAATCATAACCTAATCATGCCCAGATTAACAGATCAGTTTACAAGCATGATCCAATTATATTTTTAGAATTCATAATTACATCAAATTGGCCAACGGTTACAGTAACAAATGTTTTACAACAATGCAAAGTGTTGGTGGTGGAGTGATATATGATGATATGCATGTTTCTTTTTTAAGTTCACAACTTTTACTATATACTTATTGTTTATGTATGTGTATGTATGAATGATATACCTCAATAAAATGTATTTTTAAAAGTAATGGTCTAATAACATTTAGGTTTTTGGTTTAACCCCTGGAAAAATTAAAATCAGAATGTGAGGTAGGCAGTAGGGTGGCAGGGTAGGGTGAAAGCAGAAAGCTTTTAATATTATACATATCCTTGCATACTATGGGCATACTTAGATTTGTTGCACATTCCTTTATATATATTACTTTGCATATATTACATTTTTTACAGATTGAAGGTTTATGGCAACCCTTTGTTGAACAAGTCTATCGGCACCATTTTTCCAACAGTATGTGTTTCTGTGTCACATTTTGGTAATTCCTGCAATATTTCAAATTCTTTCATTATTACTATATCTGTTATGGTGATCAGTGATTAGAGATCTTTGATGTTGCTGCTATAATTGTTTTTGGGCACCACAAAGCATGCCCATATAAGACGGAAACCTTGATTGATAAATGTTTGTGTTCTGACTGCTTCACTGACCAGCAGCCATCCCCCATCTCTTTCCTTCTCCTCTCCTCAGGCCTCCCTATTCCCTGAGAAACAACAACATTGAAATTAGGCCAATTAATAACCCTACAAATGCCTCTAAGTTTTCAAGTGAAAGCAAGAGTTGCATGTCCCACACTTTAAATCAAAATCCAGAAATGATTAAGCTTGGTGAGAACAGCATATCAAAAGACAAGGTAGAATGAAAGCTTGGCCTCTTTAACCAAAGTTAGCCAAGCTATTAATGCAAAAGAAAAGTTCTTGAAAGAAATTAAAAGTGCTACTCCATTTTTTATGTGACATTTGTATAATCTAAGTATCTTTTTTTAAAAAAGTGCTACTCCAGTGAAGATACAAATGATAAAAAAGAGAAACAGCCTTATTGATGATATAGAAAACGTTTTACTGCTCTGGATAGAAGATCAAACCAGCCACAACATTCCCTTAAGCTAAAGCCTAATCCAGAGCAAGGCCCTCATTCTCTTCGATTTTAGGAAGGCTGAGAGGTGAGAAAGCTGCAGAAGAAATGTTTGAAGCTAGCAAAGTTCGGTTCATGAGGTTTAAGGAAATAAGCCATCTCCATAATACCCAAGTGCAAGGTGAAGCAGCAAGTGTTGATGTAGAAGCTGCAACTAGTTATCTAGAAGATCTAGCCAAGATAATTGATGAAGGTGGATACATGAAACAACAGATTTTCAATGGAGTCCAAACAACCTTGTATAGGAAGAAGATGCCATCTAGGATTTTACTAGCTAGAGAGGAAAAGTCAATGCCTGGCTTCAAACCTTCAAAGGACAGGCTGACTCTCTTGTTAGGTACTAATGCAGCTGGTGACTTTAAGTTGAAGCCAATGTTCATTTACCATTCTGAAAATCCTAGGGCCTTTAAGAATTATGCTAAATCTACTCTGCCTGTGCGTTATAAATGGGACAACAAAGCCTGGATGACAGAACATCTGTTTACAAACCATTCATTGCATATTTTAAGCCCATGGTTGAGACATAAAAAGATTCCTTTCAAAATATTACTGCTCTTTAGCAAAGGTTTCTTTCAAAGTATCACTTCTCATTGGCAATGCACCTGTTCACCCAAGAGCCCTGATGGAGAAGTACAATGGGATTAATGTTGTTTTCATACCTGCTAACACTATGTCCATCCTCCAGCCTGTGGATCAAGGAGTAATTTCAACTTACAATTCTTATTATTTGAAGAAATACATTTTGCAAGGCTATACCTACCATGGATAGTGACTCCTCTGGTGGATGTAGACAAAGTCAATTGCAAACCTTCTGGAAGATTCACCATTTTAGATGCCATTAAGAATGCCCATAATTCCCCTCATCCATTCTCAACTGATGTCCTTGCTTCTCATGTCACTTAGAAAATAGATGCACTCAAAAGAGAACTTTCCTAAGTTCCCACTATCAAATGTATACAATGATCTGCATCTCTAAACAAATAATGCTTTATTATCTATCTGTGACAATGCATGGATTCTTTGTCCAATCTAAATCAATCCTACTGTATGTGAATTGGATCTCATCTACTCTCCAATACCAAAGAACTGGAAAAGTTTTCCCTTTACTGTTTTATCAGTGCTGAATAATTCCCATCAATGTACAAACATGCTGTAATATAAAGCACCTTAATTTTTAAAAAACTTTCCTTTACCACTACATCCATCTCCAGCTGTCACCTTATTTTATGCTCACCTTTGCAATACCATTCTTGAAAGCGTTGTCTATACTTGTTGTCTGATCCCTCTCTTCCCATTCTCTCTTACGCCCATTTCAATAAGGCTTTTGTCACCAAAACTCCAAAGAAACTGCTCTTGTCAAGGTCAATAATAACCCTCACATTTCTCCTTTTAATATTAATTTTCAGACTTCATCTTACTCAATTTATCAATAGCTTTTGAATGACTCATTGCCCTATTCATGAAACACTTTGTTACCGTTCAAACCATGATCTTCTTTGATTATCCTAATTCATCTGTGCTCTTTCCTCTTTCACTTCCTGAAGTCTAAATGTTAGAGATCATTGCTCACCCTCTAATAGATAAGTTAGTGATTCCCAAGTTCACATCACCTGCTCTAATTCCTAATGCCTTTTCAACATCTCCAATTAAAATGTCCAAAACCAAAATATATTTGCTCCCACAAACCTGCTCCTTTTCCTGTCTTCCTCATCTCAGTAAACAGAATCTCCATTTTTCCAGTTGTTCATGTCAAAAACCTTAACATTATACTGAATTCCTCTCTTTTTCTCACCACCATAACCAATTCATCAACTAATCCTACCAGTTCTATGATTAGAATATATCCATAATAAGATTCCTTCTCACCCACTTCCATCAGTGCCCTCTTAGACCAGGTAACCAGCAAGAATAGGATATTGTATTTCAAAAGCCTCCTAAATTAGTTTCTCATCATATTTGCCTCTGTAGAGTCTCTTTTCTATACAACAGCTGTAATTATCCTCATAAGCAGAAGTCAGAACAATTTCTGCTCAGCTCAAAAGCTTGAATATATCTTATATCTCCAAGAGAAAATATAATGATTAAATGAATTGACTCTAAAGCCAAATTTGTGGGTCCAAATCCTGGCTGTACTATATGCTGGCCCTGTGATATTTGTGAAATTGTTTAACTGTTCTGTGTCTCAGTTTCCTCATACGTAAAATGGTAAATAACTAAAACACCAAAGGTGTGAGGATTTTGTGGGGATTAATTGAATTAAAGTTGTTGATGTACTGGGTTCAATGGTATCTCCCAAAAATTCATGTCTACTCAGAACCTGTGAAAGTGGCTTACTTGGAAACAGGGTCTTTGCAGTTGTAATCAAGTTAAGATGAAGTTATACTGGATTAGGATGGGTCATAAATTCAATATAATAAAGGTCCTTAAAAAAGACTCAGAAACACAGAGAAGAAGGCTATGTGAAAATGGAAGCTGAGATTGGAGTATTGCATCCACAAGCCAAGGATTTCCAGCAACCAGAAGCTAGAAGACTTGGAAGAATTCTTCCCTACAACTTTTGGAGAAGCATGGTCCTGCTGACACCTAGATTTCAGAAGTCTAGCCACACAAACTGTGAGAGAATAAATTTCTGGTGTTTTAAGACTCGGTGTGGGGTAATTTGTTATTCCAGCCTAGGAGACTTAAAGCTCTGAAGGCGATACTTGCACAGACTAAGTGCTACGTAAGTGTTAGTTATTTTTGTGGTTATTCATTGTGGTCTACAAGCCCTACATTATCTACTGCCCCATTACTGTCTGATCTCATATTCTACCACGCACACCCCAGCTCATTCTGCTCCAGCCTTAGCGATCTCCTGGCTGTTTCTCAAACATGCCAGCAAATTCCACTAAAAATTCTCCCCACCCAGAAGACTCTTGACTCACACATCTGCATGGCAGACATCTCACAATTCATGTTTCTGTTCAAATAATATTTTATGAGAGACACCTTTTATAATCCACTTATATGAAAGAGCTCCCTTGTTATAGTCCATTTTCATGTATGGGATTATTTTATATTACTTAGTTCCTGTTGATATAGCAGATTTCCCTCTATTTATCTGGACATTCTGTACTTCACATGCTATAATTAACCTCCATGAGAGTAGGAACAAAGTTTGAGCACTTGAAATGATACCTAGAATGAAATTATATGGACTCAATAAATATTTGTTAAACTTGCCCTTCAATAATTACCCATAATAATTCACAGCAAAGTGTTTTTATTCTAAGTGACAAATAGCTAACATTTAAAAATTATGCACCTTGGGAAGGCAGTAACAAAGCCTGTACATAATTCATCAACATTTATTGAATTTTTAGATTTCATATAATCACACAATAGCTAATTTTCCCCAAATCAATGAATCATGTACTTTTCTTTCAAGAATTTAATTTTCAGGACACTTGTGATTAATATCATTTCAGCTCTGACTCCTACAATATCTGCAATTATAGTAATATTGAGCACATCACAATACTGCAAGCAAATTATTAATACAATGTAAATTATGTTTATTATATTCCACTTAAGAAGTTAGAGGTATAGACAGACCATTTTTTTTCTTATCTCTAAAATATCTTTATTCCCATTGTTTATTAGCAACAATAGCCATAGTATTTTTTCTTTTTTTTAAATTAATTTTTTATTTTTAAAGAAGCTTTAGATTACATAAATGTTACATAAAATATATAAGGGATTCCCATATGCTCCACCCCCTCCCCTCCTACACTTTCCCACATTAACAACATCCTTCATTTGTGTGGTACATTTGTTACAATTGATGAATACATATTGAAGCACTGCTACTAACCATGATCTATAGTTTACATTATAGTTTACACTCTGTCCCGCACAATTTTATAGGTTATGACAAAATATATAAAGGCCTGTATCCATCATTGCAATGTCATGCAGGACAACGCCCCCATATTACACCTATTCTTCCCTCTCCCTCCCCTCAGAACCTCAAGTGGCCACTGCCTTTATATCAATGATAAAAGTTCTTCCATTGCTAGAATAATGTCTATAATAGAATAATAATAAGCCTACTTTAGTCCATTGTTCATTCCCCAGTCCTGATGATTTTGATATGGTGATGCCCACTGTTTCTAATTGAGAGGGGACTTAGATCCCATGGATGGGACTATCTTGCTAGCAGTTGCAGACACTCTCTGTTCCTTGGAATGGGCCTTGTCCATCATCATCTCCTTGTTAGTTGTTCTGGGTAAGTCCATTGAGGTGGAGAGTAGGTGTTGCAACTCTGCTGAGATTCAGGGCTCAACTGGCACATGGATGGGTCAAAGATTTAAGTCCCTGGGACATATATATAACAAGTACAGTGCTAATTATGGTTCAAATATAAGGGGCAGAAGAGCCACATGCAGAGAAACTGTAAATGAGTCTAACTCTGTTACACTGGGGAGCATAAATTCCAAAGTAAGGCCCACTGACAAGGTGCCAAATTCCTCAGTTTCTCTGCCCTGCTTAGAGTGTCTGGATGTCTCTAGAACCCTCAGGAACCCTGCTGTTTGAGGCACTGTTTACTGTGGCAGTCAATGAAATCCTGCTGAGACACGCATAAGTGTAACATCTGGAATGAAATCCCGACTCATTTTGAAATCACTTAGCCATAAAAACTCATTTGTATTTACCATTTCACTCCTTTGGTCAAGGTCTTTTTTCATATGCATCGCTAGGTGGCACTTGGTAATAATCTCTCTGTGCCAGGGAGGCTCATCCCTAAGAGTCATGTCCCATGCAGTGGTTTTGGGGTTTGGGGGGAGAAGGTAATACATATATATGCTGAGTTTGGTTTAGAGAACGGCCATATTTGAGCAACAAGGAGGCTTTCAGGAGGTAACTCTTAGGCATAGACAGACCATTTAAAAATAATTGTGTTAAAACAAATGCTGGTTCTAAAGCATTTCTTCCCTGTCACCTAGAAAAAGTCATTAACCAGAATGTTACTTTCATAAGAATGCATGGTTCTCCTTTTTAGTATTGTAGCCCTTTGTATTTATTGAATAATTTTTAAAATAACATTTTCCAATAAGTCTCATAGGAGATTGTAAAAATATTACAAATCTCCTACCAATCCCTTAGCTTCAGGCAGTGTCCCAATCTAAACTTTATATAAAAAGGAGAAATTTTCACAAAGCCATTTTAATTTTAAAACAATATTACAGTATCTTCTCCACAGTTATCTTGAAATTCCACCCATCTTTCTACCACCATGTCCTTGCAATATTAACTGAGGAAGAAATGGACAGAATTCTCATGGCATCTTGAAAAGAAAGTTGATATCTCATGATACACTACACAATCAGTAATGTTAACAATGTGCTTTGAAGACTCCAAGTACATAAATTTTACATTTTGGCAGGCTTGGTTTCTGTCAGAACAAATGTGAGAAGACAACAAAAGGATTCTAAAGTTAATAAGGCAACAGAAAAAAACAAAATGAAAATGAAGGGAGCAATTTCAATCGAGGCTCAGTTCAAGAAAAGTACACCAATATAGATAATTTAAGCATCATGGGCTTTTAACAAAAAAGATTAAGTGCTTAGAACATCTTTGGAAGGTCTAGAAGAACAATAGCAATGCTAAAGATTGCTGGAAGCATACCGAGAGCACCACACCTCCAGTGATATTTCTACCTCTGGTACAATCTGAACCAAGGAGAATCAGGAAGCCATCACTGGAAATACTGAATTCAAAAACACACACAGTTATGATCAAAGTCATGGCATGTTGGTAAATGTATAACAACCACCTGGGGTGCCCCTCCAACACTGACTTATAGGGTTTGTCAATTTTGATGGTATAAATCATTCCACCATATTCTATCTCAGGTTACCAACCTGAAATCAATGAATGTTGACTTGGGAAGAGATGAGCAATAGTACACCATTATCTGTTACTCTTACCATAAAAATACAATAGATAAAATAAATTCAAGAACATAGGTAACAGTAAAATGTAGTAATTAAGGAGTGATAAGTTTTGAGTATTTATTATCTTTGTTTTTAACAGAATGTATTTAATGTAAATTCATATAATTTAATTTTTTAAAAAATACATATAATTTAATTTTTAATAATGACTGTGTTTACAAACCAATGTACAAAATTTCTAAAAATGTAACAATCAGCTTTCACAAACTGGTGCTGGCTCCAGCACACCATTGTATCCAAAGATGAAGAAGTTTGGAATAATAAAGCTGATACCATCACTCTGCTGCAATTGCATATATTTAAATATCAAACATTTCCAAGAGTTTAATCCACTTTGCCAACTGATGTCTAAAAGAAGGTTTCTGATTGGCACGGTTTACATGAATTCTCCTTTCCCTTCCCACAACTAACAAATAGAGCATCATTTTCAGATGTTTTTGTTTTTTAAGTCAATGGTTATTTACTCACTCATGACCTTTCCAGTTTCAAAAATGATATTGTTGGTAGTAATAGTCTATCAAGAATGGAAGATCATGATAGGAAAGGAAAACTATGTGGAACCTGGCAGGTTTGTAGTCAGAATCACATGTTGAAAAATTACTAGACACATAAGTAATTCAATAAATGACTAAGAGATCTGGCTTTAAAAATCTGCTGCACCAAAGTTAATTCCTCTACGCACACAACTGATGACCTAGCAAACACTAAAACAGATGCCATCAGCAGAAAAATGATTGACATCACCCCTATTTTCCAAAAGGTTATGTGGATATTTTCAGTGTCCCTAATACTCTTCTTTTTTTTTTTTATCTTGTAAGTGGCTAAACGGGTACTCCAAATTTTCCAAAAATTGTTATTTCTTATAAACAAGCCTCAGAATGGTAAACCATGGAGATTTCTTTACTGTATAATGCAAGGAATAAAAAAAAAAGGAAAGTATTAACAAGAAACATTTAGGGCATAGGCAGCTATGAATAGATTTCTTCCTTGATGAAAGAGGGGTTTTAGAAGTGATAAAATTTTCAAAAGTACATGAAATCTGGTACAAAAAGCATGAGAAGATTCCTGAAAAAGATGGCGTTGGCTTAGGAGGGTGACTGCAAACAGCTCCCAGATCATGGCAGAGAGTGGACGGGGTGCGGCATGGGTGTCTGTGCT
The DNA here is from genome assembly GCA_029593785.1 of Cabassous unicinctus. Classification (NCBI taxonomy): domain Eukaryota; kingdom Metazoa; phylum Chordata; class Mammalia; order Cingulata; family Chlamyphoridae; genus Cabassous; species Cabassous unicinctus. The sequence goes on from JAQZBX010033754.1 coordinate 24,912, forward strand.
GTGGGTGTGTGGAGTAAGAAGCTTGGGACATCTATCTGGACAGATCGACAGTGTGGACTGAACCATAGAGATTCACCTAATCTTTTGCCTTCAAGGGAACATAGAAAGAAGCCAGAAAATAAAATAAGAAGAAAAAGTATCAAAGAGAAAACTTTACACACACACAGAATCACCAGCTAAATAAAACTCTAGAGCAGAGAGAGAAGCTAATCAACTGAATAAATCCATCAAGATAAAATGATGACTAGAGGGCAACAAAAAATTACAAACCACACTGAGAAACAGGAAAACATGGACCAATCCAATGAACAAACTAAAAACCAGGAACTGAAGCAGATCATTGAACA
>JAQZBX010033755.1:0-19575 GCA_029593785.1 Cabassous unicinctus
AAATTGTACATTTACAGAAAATTCATGCAGAAAATACAAAGTTCCAATATCAGCACTTCATATTATTAGCACCTTGCATTACTGTAGTATGCTTGTTACAACTGATGAAATATTGTTATTATAATTATGCTATTTACTATATTCCATGTTTTATTGTGATACAGTTCTATGCTTTCATGTTAGTTTTTACCATATTAACATATAATAGACTAAATCTATATTGTTTTGATAAATACATACCAGTGGCTAAACAAATTTTATTACAATCACTGAAACATATGTAATATTTTTTAAAATATTGTTTATATGAATGACCTTTCAGGATCTGACCTTACATGTTTCTAATTGAGCTTATTAATATTCAACACCTTTCAGAGTATCTTTAAATACTAATATGCTTTTGAATTTATTTATTAAATATAATATTTTTCTATTTCGTGCTGTATTGATTTCTGCATGCAAATTTTTCCAAATACGTTTGGTCGATTTTTCAAACATCTTTCAGTGCGTATTTATTTCATTTGTATACACTCATGGTTCATTTATTTTTCTCTTAAATATAACAAGGAATTATTTCAATCATAAAAATTAGGATATGTGCTTTTCTCTTTTTGGGTCTTTTAATAATCACTTGGAGATGTGTAGAAATCTATGTTTTTACCTTTAGGATACAAATTTTGGTATAAGAATGTGATGATTTTCAATTCCTTTATGCCCTTTGTTATTTCTCCTACATTATATATGAAAAAGATTGGGCTCAATAAGCCTAGGGCCCATACACAATATCACATGGCTACTTATCAGTGAAAACAAAACATAAATATATTCTATCTATCTTGAATTAAATGCTTTGACCAATTAATTATTTTTATGTCCTAATATTAAAATATCTATATTCTGAACAGGTCCGGAGAATGTTTCATACCTTCCTTAAATTGAGTGTTGAATTGCGAAATGCCATGAAGTTATTATGGTGAAAGTTCCCCCAAACAATAATTACTAAAGTTACAAATAAATTTGTTGACTATCACATCGCATCAAGCTGACTGTTTTACCCTCTTCAAGGCATCATTCTTGGAGAGTTGTTTGATAAGGAATCTATGATACTCTTATGCAGTTCTATGTCAATGATGCATTAGCTCACAAATATAGCTGCCATGTGTATTTTTCTGCAGCCTCAAGTTCACTCAGTTAGGTTATGTCTGAAATGTGACTACATCATCCCTAATTTTATATTGCACTCATCTGTTGTTTGATAGTCAGCCTATAACAAGATAAAACTAAAAATGCTAAGATGATAAGTTTAACCTCATCAGCCTGAATGAAGAAACACGGGGAGGCAGACACTCATGAATTCAAGCCTCTGGTTGTCCTTAAGTGTCCTCTTATTTATTCTTTTTCTTTGTGAGAAAATCCTGTGGCATATATAGGAGAATAGCCAGCCGTATATGATTGCATGAAATGTGTCTTGCATGAAAATAGCCATAAACAGTGTTTGTGTGCATGTGTGTGTGTGTATAAGGGGGCTATGTATTCAACACTGTATATGATTAAAAATATAGATATATTTTAAGTCTAAGATTTGTCTGCTTGTGTTACCATCAATCTTAAAGGAAACAATTTACCTGAGAGATATATTATTGTCTTCGTAAAAATTTGTCTGCCAACATCATAATCTATGTGCCATTTGCAGATATATCAGTTATCCAAATATAAAACTGGATCATGGAGCAAGTAAAAAGTGTGAGAGAATTCATTCTGCTTGGCCTGATGCAAACGCAGATGTGCAGAACCTCCTGATTTCTGTGTTTATATCATTACTTTCTCACCATGACAAGCAACCTACTCATCATAGTAACAATTGCCAGCAGCCCAGCTCTGGGCTTCCTTGTGCAATTTTTTCTGTCTTATTTATTTCAAGGTGGCACCTTCTGTTCTAACACAGTCACAAAAATGATATTTGACTTACTTGCTGAGAAGAAAACTATCTCTTTCATTGAGTGCATGACTCACCTCTTTGTAGAACATATCATAGGTGGAGCTGAGATTATCTTGCTCTCAGTGATGGCCTGTGACCTCTATAAGGCCATTTGCAGGCCTTACTACATGATAAAAATGAATTGGTGTGTGTGTCTTTTTGGTGGCCTTGTCCTGGGTTGGGGGATTTTGTCATGCTCTAATTCAAATCCTTTTCATTGTTTGGTTGTCCTTCAATGGACAAAATGTCATTGATCATTTCTTCTGTGATATTTACCCTCTGCTGAAACTTTTCAGTACTGACCTTACATCATTGGACCTTTTGTTGCCACCAACTATGGGTTCATGTGTTTGCTCAGTTTTTCTATTCTTATTACCTCCTAGGTCCTCATACTTTGCTCCCTGAAATTTCACAGCTCTGTGGGATGACAGAAGGCTTTCTCCACCTGTGCCTCACATGATACTGTGGTTGTCTTATTCTTCATACCCTGTATATTTGTGTACCTTTGGCCCATGAGCACCTTCCCCATTGATAAAGTAGTGGTGGTATTTTATAACATGATAACACCCATGTTAAACTCTTTAATCTACACATTTAGAAATGTAGAGGTGAAAAAGTGATGAAGACACTCTGGAGCAAAAGCAGGATGTCATGTAACAAATCATGTAAATACATAAAAGAATGAAAAATTCACATATTAATATCAAGCATGAGTAATTCAAAAGTTAATGCATTATACAGTCAGTATATGTTGTTATAAGTATTTTTATCCCCTTGTTATGTGGAATCTTGAATAGTTCCCCTTTAAAAATATATCAATATTTAATTAAGAGGAAACTGAAATCCTTTCCAATTAGAAATTCCTATGCATGTGCAAATGATTGATCACTGAGACATTGCTAATTGACATAAAATACTCACTTCTGAAAATTCTTTTCATTATGTATTCTAAAGAAAAATTATCTACAACACTTTCATATAACATATGTAAGCAATAACTCAGTCAATTAAAATACGTAAAAGGATTTATGACTAAGAATTTTCTTTCAAATGATTAGATGTAATTCCAGCTGCTGAGCTCTGAGTAGGCTTAATAATGTGTGATATCAGCATCAACCAGAAATGAATGTGCTTGGTAAAATGAGAGAAAGCTATTAAGGCAACTGTCTTACCAAAATTGAGAATTTTGTGTTGCACAACTCACAGAGGACATTTGCATTTTAATTTGGGCTATGCCAAGAAAAAGTTATTTTTCCTGTTTTAAAAGCTGAGGATGGCTATTATACTCTTCTGGTACAGAAATAAAGTCAGCTTGCACATGATATCCAATATAGGCTATTTATAGGCTATTATAGGAAATTTTTTTTCCATCAGAAACATCCAACCACACTTTATCTCCAAGTTATATTTTATTGGGTGGAATTGAGCTTTAGATAATAGGAAAAACAGTAGCCAGAACAAAAGAGAGAGCTTATGATATCTTAGTAATTAAGGCAGAAAGTCTGCACATTCAAATTTGAATAGAAAATTGTAGACCAATTGCATACCACTTGAGATACAGTCATGTATACTCCAATTATAAGAGAAAGAACCCAAATAAAAGAAGAGAACCCAGATTAGGACCAAGATAGATGCCCTGTGAATCTGAGGCATGTCCCTTCTATCTTTGAAAGAACTTAATTAACCAAAATTACTCTACAGCCATGCCTGATATTCCTAATAATATATATTCTATACATATTTGTTTCACACATATTCATATGTTAGAGTTAGTATTCATTCTAAATAAGCAATCATTTTTTCTCAGTGTGTTCAATTCATTTACTAATCACCAAATAGCCATGTGCTCCAAATGTATGTTCCTACACTTTGTGTTTAAGAAGTGATGTGATTAGTTCACAGAAGTGACATATGTCACATTCAGGCTAAAACATTTAGGAGTCAGTGTGCTAGTATGCAGCCTCACTTTTCCTTACTGCAGGAAGCCTGGAAAAACACATTATTATGGCAACACTAAGAGGAAATTGGAATTCTGGATTTCTGAGTAACTACATGCCATAAAAGTGCCCTATATGGTACACTAACCCACAGTGGATTTTGCCTGAACAAAAATAAAATTTTACATGTTAAGTCATAGAGAGCTCATGATTCATTTATTACAACATCAATATGGTACTTATCATCACTAATGCATTGACTATCTTTATCTTCACAAAGAATTTTAAGTTAAAAGAGAAAAGATCAGTATAACTCTTGCAATTTTCTAGAATTTCAGAATGCATTATGAATAAATAGCAGTCCGTACATATCAAGTCAAAATAACCTTTTTCTGCTTCTGTGTAACAATCTACACTAACAGAAGTATTGAAAACATAAATTTTAACACCATCTTTTCTCCCTTTTCTTAATTGTAAGATAATGCTGAAGAAAATTATACAATTGTAAAATAAATAGAGGGCAACTGCAACAGTTATAAACCCCAGAATGAACTTGTTTAAACAAATGATTTTTGAGCAAATTTTTGGGCTATTCTAGCCAGTCACTTGTCTACACATTCTTCTTAGAAGTAGTTATAATTTTCACCAATTTCCTGTAATCCACATCACACAAATTTTTCTTTCAGCTCAGAAGAAACTTATACCTTGTACTTGTCAGAAAATTTAAGAACCATTTCAACCTTAAGCACCCTCATCAATAGAGTTATAAAAGTTTCACCTTTATGCCTTCCTCTATAAACAATAAAAATATGTATAATGTGTCCTATTTAATTTTAATATGTCTGTGTGTGTTTTCTGTGTATAACTGCTACCTGTCTCCTCAGTAATATTAGTTCTAGGTCCCATAATAATACATCACAAACTGTTTATGCATCCTGGTAGACCTATTGAAGGTTTTGGACCTAGAAGAGAAAATCATATAAGTGTGAATAATAAAATGCAGTACCCTTTTTGTCTCTATGAAATCAATGATCAATTAGGGAGAAATATTCTGTGTCTTTCCAGAAAATTTCATACTTGGGAAACAATGTAAATATCTCTCAAACTGATAATGGATAAGCAAACTGTAATACCTCCACAAATTGGAGTACTACTCAATAGTGAAAAAGAATGAACTACTGATACACACAACAACATGAAGAAATTTCAAATGCATTATTCAAAGTGAAAAGAGCCAGCTTAAAGGAGTAATAAATTTAATTTATTTGTCATTTGAATTAAAGGTAAAATCGTAGGGACAGACACCAGTCAGGGTTAGTAAGGGTCTGGAAGTGGGGGCGGGGGGTGACTACAAAGAGTACAGGGATATTTTCAGGGGATTAATCAAACTGTATCAGGTTTATTGTGATGGTAAAACAAATTTATATTTGCAAAATTCACAAAAATGTACAATTAAATGCATGAAATTTTTTAATGTAATTGATATCATATTTAAAAAATTGAACACATAGATTCCTTACCTTCCCACAACAGATCTTTGGAAAATATAATAGAAGGCCAGATCCAATTTACAATAGCAAAAGCAATAACAAAATCCAAAACACTAAATTTACCAAGAAAAGTGCTAAATCTATATGAAGAAAATATAAAGCCCTATTAAGTGTATAAAAGAGAACTTCACTAATTGAAAAAAAAGACATCATGATCATGAATAGGAAATCTCAATTCTCTAAAAATACAAGCTATTTCTAAATGATTTTCATTGAAAGCACTAATTGAAATTTTTTTTGTGCCTAGACTAACGTATTTTTTAAAACATTTATTTATCTCCTCCTCATTGTCCGTGCCTGCTGTATGCTCTCCATGTCCAATCACTGTATGCTCTCTGTGACTTCTTGTCTTCTCTTTAGGAGGTACGGAACTGAACCTGGGACCTCCCATGAGAGAAAGTCTCTCAATCACTTGAGCCACCTCTGCTCCCTACTTTCTTGTGTCTCTCATTGTGTTTTCTCTTTGTGTCTCCTTGTTGTGTCATCTTGTTGTGTGTCAGCTCAACACACCAACCCATTGTGCCAGCTCACTGATTTGCTAGTCTTCTCCAGAAGGCACTGGAACCGAACCAGGGGCCCCCCATATTTTAGGAAAGAGCTCAATCACTTGAGCAACATTTAAATTTTAAATTTAATGTGAAACATAAATAGGCATAAGACAGGATAATTCTCAGAGGATAATAATGAGGAAGTATTATGCTTATCAGATAATAAGTAGCATTAGAGAATAAATGCAATTATATCATGTTTTAAATGACACATAAATAAAAAGATCAATGAAACAGGTTGGAATACTGAAATAACTCCAAAAACATGTAAGTATGTAGATTACATTAACATTGGGTTTCAGGAATGGTGAAAAGTTAAAAATAATAGAAAACTATTAAAAAAAAACCACTATCAAGAAGAACAGTTAAAACTCATTCTCTATTAAACTTCTTATTTCAAAATAATTTCTGATGGGATCAAAATTTTAAAATATGAAATATTAAAAAAAATTGCTTAAAAATTAAATGCTAAAAATGTGAAAGAATACTTTGATATGTATAAACTCAGAAAAGTCTCCCTAAGCAAGTATAAAATATTCTGAGTGATCTGACTATGTAAATATAAAAAATTTTTACTATGGAAAAAATCTCTATAGAATAAAAATGTCAAAATAGTCACAAGATCTTAAAATAGCAATTATATATATAAGAATAAAAGGCATATTACCTTTGTACTTCATTATCTTACAAAAATCAGTATGGAAAAATTCAACAATCAAAGAAAGATATAAAAAATATTCAGCAATCAAAAGGTGAAGAAATACAAATAATTTTAAAATGTGAAAAGGTGTTCAAATTCAGTTATATTTAAAGAATTTCAGTTAAATTATACAAATGAAATAAAATTTCCATAACTAATCAGGTTGCCCAATACCTAAAGTTTTTATCTAACAATAGATGTTGAGAATATAGACAAACTTTTTCACACACTGTGGGCAGAAGTATATTTGGTACAACTTCAAGAATGTCATTTTGGCATTTAACTATGAACATCAACATTTTAAATGCATGTATAGATTGACCCAATGATTTCATTTCTAGGAAACCATCCTACTTTCAGGTATTAAAAATTTCATATATTTATTCCAGTATGATTTGTCATAGATAAAATGGGATGCAACATAATAAGACCTGGATATATTAGATTTAGTTCATCTTTATGAAGGAGTATTATCCAGTAAGAACATAACTGTGGATGTGTTAGATTTTTATGGACTGGTATGGAGAAATCATCAAGATCTTACATTGTGAAATGCAGAGTAGTCAACACACAGAGAAATACACATGCATACACTGTATGTAAATATGCTTGCATTTGCAAAGATTATACTTGAAGAATCCTGAGAAAAAGAGAATAGTGATTTCCTCTAAGGAGGATCACTAGAGAACTCTGGTAAAGGATGGATTAGAGATTTATTTTTATATAAATATAATTTTGTAGGATTTGCATATTGCTATGTCTTAGTTGTTTACTTTTAAAATTAGAAGTTTACAAACTAAATCTGTTGTATAAGGCTAGGCTACACACATTGAACATATAGTGTATATTAAATAGCATTAATTACTTTTAAATATTTAACTACAATAATAAAAGGCAAAAAGTTTAAATGGCAGAGTTATCTAAACATAAAACTAAGGCTGAATGAGAAATGATAAATACGTAAAACTAAATGAAATTAGTGTAACAAATTAGACTTTCATTCATTAAGCCATTACTTATTATTTATTGACTGCTTACTAGATAAGTAATTCACCTATCCTGTTTCGGTGATAAAACATTATAGATCCTACACTCTAGCATGGAAACTTTTATTAAAGTTCCTATTATATAACTAATTCTACAACTATAATTATTTTTATACTTAGAAGGAAAGAGTACATCACATTAAAGGTGACTTCTAGGTCCAAGGAAATGTGCACTAAATTCAAATGACTGTCCTCATGGTATATTTAGCACTTATTTACTAGCTGATATGGTTGTCCATTTTCTCCAAAGGCTCTTTTTAATATGTCAGAAAACTGTTATTATTTTCATTGTGGATTTACCTTAAAGGAATTCTGTGATCCAATTTGAAAACAAAAGCTTCCCACTTTTAGAATAATTTATCAAGGACACATACATCTTATCTACATAAGAAGGTAGCAGCTAGCAACCTTCTAAAAATTTTTTTCTACTAAGTTCATTTCTAGTAACTTCAGAAAAGAAAAAGTACCATACAGATTTTTTCCCATCTCATTCTGCTGTGTTGGCATAGCCAAACTAGGTAGCTGTACCTGAGATTTTGAGAGGGTATTCTTATGCCTTCTTTTTATCATGATTCAAGTCTCCTGAAGCATCCCCTTAAATAGTTATACCAGTACTGAAAAGGATTGCACATTCCCCGTATAGGGCCAAAGATCATGGGACATGAAAGAGTGTGGAGTCTGTGCTGCTTGCAGGTACAAAAATATTGGAATGCTTTTATAAATGAGTGAGAGGAAAATTCTGAAGGAATTGTAAGATGCTTGATAGAAAGGCCTAGATTTCTTTGAAGAGACTGTTGGTACAAATATGGATGCTAAATGTACTTCTGATGAGGCCTTAGAAGGAAATGGTGAACACATTATAGGAAAATGGAATAAAGTCAATTGATCCTTGTTCTAAAGTTGCAGCAAACTTGGTAAAACTGACTCCTGATGTTTGATTGAAGGCAAAATTTGAAAGTGACAAGTTTGGATACTTAGCTGAGGAGATTTGCAAACTAAATTTGGAAAATGCAGTCTGGCTTCAGTTTGCAGCTTATAGCAAAATGTGAGAGGAGAGAGATGAGCCGAGAACTGAACTCCTTGGTGCAAAGAAACCAGAAGGTGATGGCTTAGAAAATTCCAAGCATCCAGTAAGTGAGTCCCCAAAATATAGTGCCTTATGCGAGGACTTAACTAAACTTGAAACCTGCCATTTCCTTCCAAGTCAGTATTGAAAATGCAAATATCCTAAAAGGATTTGTGGAAAGTCCTCGTTCTAATGTCTGATGGTTGGGACCACTATGAACTGCATGCCAAAGCCACAAGCTTTTTGCAAGATCTGAACAAAGCCTGCTTTCAGCTTGAAATAAAATGGACAGAAAAGGGTAAGATTGAAGGAAGAATGACTTCACCAGCTGTGGCAGTTTGATATAGTTATGAATTCCAAAAATAGATATTGGATTATGCTTGGAAACTGTCTGTTCTTCTGGAGTGAATAAGTTATGATTAGGGCTCTGGTTGAGCCATGTCAGTAGGACGTTGAGTGTTGAGGACATAAAACTACATGACAGAACAGAGGAGTTAGTTGGAGTTTTGATGTTTGAGTTTTGAGTTGGAGTTCTGATGTGGAGTCTTGAGCTGGAGACCCAGGAAATAAGTATACAGAGGAGCTTCGTCATGAGGAAAGAGAGAAGATCCTTGGAAGAGAAGCAAGTCATTTGTCTAATAGTCTACAGCTGGCTTTGTGGAGATAACAGAGCAGCTGAGCCTGGAAAGAGGCAAGCCCTGGGAAGAGAGGAACCCAGGAAGCCTGAACCCTCACAGATGTCAGCAGTCATCTTGCTTCAGCTCATGGCAATAGGTGAGGGAAGTAAATTATGCTTTATGGCCTGGTAACTGTGAACTTCTACTCCAAATAAATGCCCTTTATAAAAATCAACCAATTTCTGGTATTTTGCATCAGCGCCCCTTTGGCTGACTAATACACCAGCAAAATCATGGAAGCTAAGTTCTGGACTTAAGACATCCCCTAAGGCTAAGAGAGAGACTCCACTGATGTGCATGGAAAGGGTAAGTTTGCCTTGGTATTTGAAGGTACTGAGATTTCTGTCATGTTCAGGGATAGTTCTGCCAACCCAACCTTCATATATGGTGGAGCACATTCCCCCAGGGGTTGGGAAAATTTAGGTTGCCACCCCACTGTTCTGAGGGTTAAGCACATGCCCTGCAGATTGGGAAGGTAGACTGTGGCCATCACCCCAGTGTTTTTGGTGGATGAGGCCTAGAACTTGGCCACCACCTAGATGCTTCATGAGGGTTGAATGGAGATGGCGGCTGGGCAAGACCTTGGAAGGGATGGGTCTCTTTGGAAGAGGTGGGCCTCCATGAGGCCCTGAGGACATGATGAAACCATCCTTCTACAGATGACCCTCAGACTGTGAAATCTCCTGGAGTGTGGGTGCAGGTATTTGGAAATGTTTGTGACCTATGACCCCTGTTTTCTTTCCAATTTCTCCTTATGGGAATGGAAATATTTATTCTGACTGTCCTTCCTTTGTATATTGGAAGTAGATAATATGTTTGTTTGTTTTTTAATTTCACAGGTATATAGCCAGAAGGTAATATTGCCCCGAGACAGACTACATGCCTATAAATATTTTTTATGAGATTTTGTACCTAGCATTGTTAATGAAATGATTCAAGACTTCTGAAATATTGTGACAGAATGAATGTATTTTGTATATGGAAAAAACATGTATTTGTTGGGTCCAGAGGGTGGAATATCCTGGTTTGAGTCTTCTCTGGACCCCAGAACATTATGTTCTTAAGCTAACTAATTCTACCCATTCTTGAGCATGTGAACCTATTGTAGGTGGGACATTTTCCTTAGATTCAGTCAAAGGATCTTTTGGTTAGATCACTTGTGATTACCTCACTTCGATTAAGGCCTTTGATTAGATTGTGGGACCCAGGGTGGCTACTAATCCTTTTACTGGAGTCTTATATAAACAGAACACAGAGAATGAGAGCTGATCTTTTACTCTGCCACGTGAAAGAGGACTCCAGGATTGCCCACAGTCCAGAAAGTCAAAGAAACCCCAAGAGACTGAGACCCAGTGGCTGGAATCAGTGGAGCAGGCCAAAGCTGAAGAGATGAGAGTTGAGCCATATGCCTGTTACCCACAGGTGACCTTGGGAAGAAAGTAAGTCTGGAGTAGAAGGCAGAATCTGGCTACCATTTTGCCTTGACACGTGGCAGTTTTCTAGGATTTGCCAGCACCTGACTTTTGGTGAGACAGCATCTCTGATGAAGCCTTGATTTGGACATTTCACAGCCCAAGAATTGTAAGGATTTCCTTAATTAATTCCCATTATAAGAGTCAACCCATTTCTGGTATTTTTGCATTGGAAGCCTTTATCAAACTAAAACATGGGCAGACCTGCATGACCTTGGATTGGGCAATGTTTTCTTTAGCATCACAACAACAAAAATAACAAGCAACCAAGAAAACTAGGTATATTGGAATTCATTAATATTTAAAATTATTGTTCATCAAAAAACATTATCAAGAAATTGAAAATACATCCCATGCAAAGTGAGAAACTATTGGAAAATTATATATCTGATTAGGATCTTGTATCCAGAATACATTAAAAATTCTCACAACTCAACAACAAAAGACAAACAACACAATTAAAAATGGGCAAAGGATTTGAATATATATTTCTCTGAAATGTTACACAACTTTTACAAAGGCACACAAAAAGATGCCCGACACCATTAATCATGGAGAAATGCAATTCAAATTATTTTAAGATAAAAATTCACATCCACTAAAATGATTAAAAATAATTTTAAAAATTAACAAATATTAGCATCGATGTAGAGAAGTTAGAACATTTGCAAAAGCTGGTGGGAATATAAAATTGTGCACCCACTGTGAAAACCAGTTGGGTACTACATCGGAAGATAAATGTAGAAAAAACTTCTGGTCAAACAGCATGGTGGAGTGAAATAATCCAGGTTGCTGTTCCTCCTCAGAATCTTTTAACAACTAGGAAAAACTGGCAGAGACATCTTTCTCAGAGCTAAAAAAAGGGTTGCTATATCTTGGTAAGTGCTAAATAATAATTAGGCAACATAAAAACTATAGTAAAACCTCATAGGCCCCTTTCAGCTGCTTTCCAGATTGAGTGTTGGCCCTGCATTCTTGAGCTACCCATCTGTAAACCAAACTTTTCTAGATATCCTCCAATAATTGATTATAGAGAGGGTTTTATTCAGCAACAGATTTAGATAACACCTCAGAGGATCTAATACAGAGCAGAAAGAAGTCACCTGCTTATCTATACATTGGGTATATCACATGTATTTGAGTTTTAATTTGATTGAATTAGGGCACTCTTCTGTTTGCTTCCTGCTAGAATGATTATGATATAACCCAGGATATATGGGTATTTCAGATCTGAAAATGTTATGTTCTTCAATTGAAAAAAGCAATTTCCAATAACTTCTGATAATGAGCAAGTAATTACCTTTTAAACAGGATTTTTAGCTGGGTTAATCCAAATGCTTCCCAGTCCAAAAACCCAATGGTCACTTCTGGGTGAAAGTTCCAGCATCCCCTTCAGAAGGCACTGTTATGAAAATGAAATTATTTCCTCATGACTCCCTTTTTAAGAACATAGCGACATCTTCCAGAAGACCTCCAGAAGTATTTTTCTCTTCTTATATTAGCTAGAGTGCATCACATACCTATCCTTACATCAATTACTGGAAAGGAGAATCACATTACCATAAGTGGTTGAGACTAATCCATGTTACTTCACATTCACAACTTTAGATTGTAGATGGGGTCCACTTTCCTTCAATTGTTTGATCACCTGCCACCAGGTGATAGAAAAGATCTGTGGGCAATTAACAGTGTCTGCCACACCCAACAAGCCTCTATTGATGACCCCATGTCTGTCCTATATCTTTAATATCTCTTCTTCTCTTTCCTTACCTCTTTCTTGTCTCCTTCTCTACTAGGATCTTCTCAAAGAACATAACTGATTTTCTCCCATAACCCAAAATATTCACCCACAATTCCCATGTCCCCCTTTTAGTAACTAATTTGTTTCTTAATAGTGACTCTACTTTTTGCAGCACTTTATTTTATAGAAGAGGAAATTGAGGAACTGTAAAGTTACTAACTTGCCCAAGATCACACAGATTTTCTAGGATTCAATAAAGCATAACCAACAGTAAAGTAGTAGTGAATATTCCTATTTCGAAAACATTACTCTCAATTTAATTCACAAAATATTTTCCATGGATTTTTATGCCTAAATATCCTTTCTGGATGATTTTTCATGTTATTTTTTGATATTCCTCCAAATAATTTTATTTTATTGAAGGCTATTTTACAGACTAGGGTAACTTAAATGATGTGCATAGAGTCATGTAATTAGTAAGTAGAGGAATTGGATATCATCCAGATTCTTGTATTTTGTGGTGTTGAGTATTGAATCATGTACCCCACCAAAGACAAGTACTTAATCCACATTCCTGTGTTAGTGAAACAATCCATATATAGTATATTTGAATATGTTGAGTTAGGGTTGCACTAATTTTTTAATAGAATCTCCTATATACATGTGGTAAAAACCTAAATTGAATGTCTAGAAATGCCAGAAGTCAAAGAGAGACACAGCAGGATACCAAGGATATTGCCGTGTAGCAGAAAGCTGCCATCATAACAGCACCACCAGCTCTGAGAGAGAGCATGATTGTGATGACATCTTGTTTTTGGTTTCTTTCAGTCAATCCATTATGTGGTATTTGTTTATGACAACCATTTTGTGCTATTTTTCATAGCAGCTCTAACAAGCTAAATAGGTATATAATTTCTCTAGAATTTTACCATGTGCTGTTCAGGCAAGGGATGCCCCTGATCATAAATCTGAACTTCAAATTAGACTTTCCTTCCAAGACATTCCCAGAATCAAAGCTGTCTGTATGCTGCTTAGTCCATTTCCTTGGATGGAGAAAGAAGTAGAAAAGGAAGTTACAGGATGTTTTGTTTTCTCCAGCCCTCTCTTTCTTGAGCTGTTGTCATACATTGGATCTGTCTGAGGAATGAGCCCTCCTGCCACTGGGGGTTAAATGAAGTTCTAGTAAGAGTAATGATTTCTCTCCAATCTCCTTCAGTGGATAATTCACATCACTGTCTCATGAGATAAAAGAATATTTTGATTAGAACTCAGGCTTAGCAATAAGATCAGTCTGGATTTAAATCCACTTCATGAGATTATGTATAAATCAGATGATATACTGCAAATTGCAGGACTGATACATAGAATGTATTCATTATTTGTTAATTCACATGATATTCACACTTCCTTAAACTGCTATAATATAATCAGGGAATTCAACATCACCCTCAGATATTTTAGGGCACAGATCTAACACTCATAAAAGATTTTAGAATTATGATAATTTTGAATCAGTATTTAATATAACGAAAGTTGGCCTTTCTTCTTTCCTCATTTCAGCATCTTCCAGAATCCTACCAAGCATAGAGAAGAATAAAGCAATCTATATAAGTGATTTGAAACAATTACTGCTATAAACCTGCATCAGTCACACTATGAACTCTCATGCCATACACAGAAGATGACAGCCAATGATGGCCCTTTAGTCTATGGCAGACAGCAATCTTAGCATGATATATGCATTATTTCATATAACCCCATGACAGTCTTATGAGATAAGTACATTATAGTACTCTTTGTACAGATATGAAAACTGATATATAGAGAGACTAAGAACCTTGCCAATCTTCACCTACTTAGTAAGTAGAACTGCCACTGCCAGGAGATTTAATTTATTGAATTACAAAGCTTTTGCTCTTAAACATGATTAGAATTTTTAATATTAGAGAACAGTTTGTGTAGTCTATATGTTTATCCTCAGGGCAACAGTGGAACAACAGAACAATTTTTCACTGACCAAGATATTTTCACATGTTATCTTGCTTAGTCCTCCAATGAGCATTGTAAGACAAATATTATCGGGGTTGATTTACAGGCTCTGAATGCCACATGCAAATTTAGACCCATATTAGAACATTCTATGCCTTCTTCCCCAAATTCTAAGAGCAATTCCAAACCACATCCATAGAGAGACTGCTAAACCAACTCAGTTGACTCACTTTCCACTCCCTTTTGGTCACAAATTTCACAGCCCGAACAGAGACCAGGATAAGATTGCTGTGCTGCCATCTTGGATGAAGTTGTTAATTCTAATCCTCTGGGAGATGATAGTTCATAGCATCCTTAACTCCTTTTACTTGAGCAATATTCATTTAATACTTCTTTGTAACCATATATGAAAATATTAGTAGGGACAAATTCTAGAGATTCCTCAGCCTAAAAAAACAACATAAGCAAAAACAGCTATATTTTAAAGATACTGTTTGGTGCTAAGTTTCTACTCCATGTGCATCCAGACTCCAAGGGAGCAATTGAGCTATCTCCAGACAAAGCATGGGCTTTTTAAAAAAAGTGCTTTACTGAGCTGCTTTCAGGGATCTGCTACTCCAGGGTACCTTTCATTTGTTGCTGATTTCATACTACTTGTTATTTTGGGGGCTTTAAATCAGGTTGTAGTGCAAATCAAATAATGCCTTTTATAACATATTACATCTGGCCATCAAGAAGGCAAAACTGGCAATGTACTGTGGAGAGAGGCATTGGAAGAGGTGTCCTTCAATGGTTACATTTCTCCCCATCAATTTCTGCTGAAGCTTATTGAAAGTGTTGACTAAAGAAATTCATATCTGAGCTTTGTGCATTGCGTTCACCTCAGGAGCTCGTGAGGATGCTAGGCAGAGAAAAGACTCTGGGTGGAGAAGGAAGTTTGCTCACACCAGCAGAACCTTAGTCTCTTCAAATGTACAGGCACTTTCTCTGCCATTCTTTATTTGCAGAGTTATTCATACACTACTGTTATCACTCAGATTTTTACAGAAGGAACACAAAATGCAACTTCTCAGAATCATTTCTGCTGTGCCTAGGGAGTATGTGTACTGAGCCAAGGACTTTGTGAACTAATAGCTGATTCAACAGTTGAGCTGCTGCCTGAGTCTTAACCATTACAAGTTAGGGTTCTTATGGCCCATATTCACAAGATTGTTTAAGTCTATAAAGCAAAAATAAACTCAGCCTATGAATTCATAGATATTTAGGAAGTATTTCTTAGCAATAACTTTTGAGGCATTAATTGAGCAAAACAAATTATATATTTAAGGCAAAAATTGATGAATTTACATAGTAGCACGTAGTGATGGATCAGTGGTTGCTAACTTCATGCAAAGTGTACCTAACAGTAAGATGCCTTGTCATGGAATAAACTTGTTACTTCTCTAAACACATTCAGAAAGGTAGGGGCAAATGGTGACCCCATTGTGAATACTTTTATCTTAAGGTGCCACTATGGACTTCAATTTACCAGTAAGTTATATTTTAACAAGTGTTTCTACCATCACAGATTTATGTAAATAATGATCATGATACCCAGACTACTTAGAAAAGCAGTCTCTTCAGATATTATGGACACAAACCTGAGATGAGGAAATTAAAGTTCTTATATTAAAATATTTTACTGATTTAAAGTCAAAATATTCTCTCCATAAAAAGATTAGTTTACAAAATTTGTGGAAGAATCCCAAGAAATCCCCAAGAATACCATAATTCAAATAAGTATTAATCATATTTAGTATAACTTTTAATGATAATTTTCTATATATATATGGCATTTTTGACAGTTGTAAGCCTAAGATGTATGATGTTTTATATCTCACATTTTCTACTTTGTATTATATTGAAAGGACTTTTCCATATCATTAATTCTTCTTACAAAACTCTTTGATGTCTACCTGATATTTATAAATATATATCATCGTACATTACACTGTTCCCATTTAGACATTTGGGCTGCTGTAACTTCTTCACTTTCATAAAATTATTGTGAAATACATCCTGTATACTAATTTTTACCCACATTTGTTTTTATCCAGCATATATTTCTAAGAGTTGGAGTATTGATCAAGGGGCATAACAAATTGCAAAGACATATAAAGTCAAAATTATTTCCAGAAACTTTTTTACCAAATCTCACACCCACACACACATGCATAATATAGCTCTCATACATCTTTGTTATTTGCCAGTTAAAAATATTGCACATTTTCCATTGCATTTCTTTGATAGCTTATGAAGTAGGGTATTTACTTATTTTCCAATAGAATGAGTAGACTGGCTTTTTCTAAGAGTCTTGTGTCATACTTGTTGCAAATATTTTCAGGTGGATTCCTGTAACTGCAGTGCTATCCTGTCAAGTTGGAAGGTGCTAGCACCATTGCTGAGAAGCTCAAAGAATGCTTTTGGAAGACACGGGAGTTTCATTTATTTGTTTATTGAAAGAAGGAAACTTACAAACTGAGACACAGTCCAGGGTGGCAGCTGGACCCAGGTGGTACTCTGCTATTCAAATGGGGATGTGCAGCAGTATATACAGGAGTATATACAAACAATGCCAGGGACAAAATAAATCACAGGACTTGGGGGTATTTGGTGGAATGTGCATACATTTTCTTATTGTTGTTTCCCATGGTCTCTGTGCAGAGACCCTTATCTTTATGGTCACAAGACTGTGTTTCTAGTTCTCTTTCCCCTTACCTGGCTTCTCCACCATCCCCAGCCCTCTCCTATTAATTAGCTTCCACAACATAAGCCAAACTCAGACTTTGGACATGAAGGCAGAGATGAGTAGAGACAACCAACCCATGGCTTTCAACAATATTGACAGTAAAAGTTTAAGAATAACAAGAGCAACAGCACATTGTGATGGCTTCACCTACTCCAAGCAGGGTGATCAGGCCTATCTGGAGTAATGGTTGCATCCATGTCCCTCTCCTGCCACAGTCCAGCTGAAAAAGTCACACAAAGAATGTTTTCGTATACTTTGCAAGCAGCAGGCTTGCTGTTGGATTTTGTTTTCTCATGTTCTAACTCCCGAGATTTAGCCCACATGTAGCAGGAGTTGTTAGCAATAGCATGTATACCTCCTTGTTGGCCTAGGAAGAAGACTAAGGCAATGTGATTAGCAAGCACTATTTTGGCTAGAGAGTTAATGATTTTGCTGAGCCTGAAAGGGTAGTGCTATGAACTCAGCAATGTCATTCAAGATGGCTAATAGATTGTGTATAATGTGTTCATGGGTGCTTACTGCCACTCAGGATGGTAATGTTCTGTGTGTATCAGGCCCCATATTTCCAGCTCATTGGACTGTCATCCCAAGTGTGTTAAGCTCTTCTAAGCCAGCTTCTGTTACCCTACCCTTCCTCCAGGCTTCCCTAACCTCCCAACATCCTAGGAATCATATAGAAGGTTTAATGGGATTTTTAAAAAAGCATGATCCTCTTGCAGTGGCAAGGAGAGTTCCAAATTGTATGTCCTTGTTTCTCCTTTCAGGGACTATCCTCATCTTAATGGTTATAGTATTAGATAAGGAACAAGTCTGGATGACTCCTCCATCTTCTTCCCTTCCCTGTGCTAAGAATCCAGATAAGGCCATGTTTTCTTTCTGGGGAACTGCTGAGTTCAGCTTCCAGTAGGCCTAAGTAAGGTGGGCAGTCCATCCAGTAAGAAAGATATCAGGATGTAGATGGCAAAACTCCTTTAACAAGCAGTCATAGAAGTACTCACACAATGCCAGCTGCCTGTGAATACTGGGTGATGTGAAAGGTCCATCTAATTCCATGATAGTGGGCTCATCATTTAGTGCATTGTGCACTAAAGTGGGATCCTTGTTCAGAGGAGATGTCACCTGCATAACTGAAGTCATTGCAGAGTCATTTTTCCAAGACATCTCATATATGAACTGAGTCTATAAGGAGAACTTGAAAGCCAAGATCATAAACTGTATATTTGTCAACGATTTCTGATGGGTTGAAGAAAGAAAACTGATATAGTTCACTTGCCATGGACAGTCAGTGAGGCCCATCTGGAATAGTTCCTAAATACCCTTTTTTATCTCTGGCTTGTTGCTGACATCATTCACATTATTAAATGGCAGATTGGGCCTGTTTTAATGAGACAAATATTCTGTGTTCTTGGGCCCATAATTTCACTGTGTGAGAAATTCAATGTCTAGTTCATTGAGGATCCATTCAGAAGTGGAAGAAGCCTTGGTAGTTCATCTATTTCAGGCTGTCACTGTCTTTATCCTCTGGGCATGGTTCATCCTCTGCTTCTTTCCCAGGAGGATCTCCATCCTTGTTGGGGTGTAAAGCAGCTCATCACATCCTTTATCAGCTAAATTTTTCTCATGATATTCACATTACACAGTGTAGTTCCATGAGCTTCAAGTGGGTGTGATGGTTTGAAGCTGTAGGTATCCCAGAAAAGTATGTTCTTAAAGTTAATCCATTCCTCTGGATGTGGAAACACTGTAAGTAGAATATTTCTGTCAGTAGAATCTTAAAGTTAAAATGTGACCCACCTCATTCAGGGTAGGTCTTAATCCTTTACTACAGTCCTATGTGAGAGAATGAAATTCAGACAAAGAGCAGGAAAGCCATGGACACTAGACGCTAAAGCAACAAAATATGGAAGAGAAGGAAGAGACCAGCAGTAAGTCCATGTGTTTTGCCATGTGGCAGAGGATCCTAGGATTGCTGGCAGCCAGTCATCAGGAAGAAAGCATTGTCTTGATTATGACTTGATTTGGACATTTTCATGGCTTCAAAATGCAAGCTTGTAAGCTAATAAATTCCCATAGTTAAAACCAA
>JAQZBX010033756.1:0-25265 GCA_029593785.1 Cabassous unicinctus
ATAAATCCAAATAGACCTACTCTGAGAAGCATACTAATCAGAATGTCAAATTCCAAAAAGAAAAAGAAAATCTTCTGCATAGCAAGAGGTGATTTGACCCATACAAGGAACCACAATCAGACTATGGGTGGAATTCTCATTTAAGAAACTGAAAGAGAAAAGTGTGAAATAAAAGCCCTTAATCCTGGAAAACAGTCCTAAAAGGAAGAAAACTTTAAAATATTCACAGATAAACAGAAACTGAGAGAGGCTGTAAACAAGTGACCAGATCTACAATAAGTAATAAAGGGATTTCTTCAGGCTAAAAGGAAAGACAGGAGAGAAAAGCATGAAATAGAGTGTCAAAATAAAGATTAATATTAAGAGTAACTAAAGACATAAAAAGGGAGACATAAACAAAAGATAAGACATATAAAAAGAAAAGGACAATATGGCTGAAGTAAGTACTGCATTTACAGTAATAATATTGAATGTTAATGGATTAAAATCCCTAATCAAAAGACACAAATTGGCAGAATGGCTAAAAAAAAATATGATCCAAATATATGCAGTTAACAGGAGACTCAACTTAGACCCAAAGTCACAATAGGTTAAAAGGGTAAGATGGGAAAAAGATATTCCACAAAACTAGCAACCAAAGGAGAGCTATGCTATCTATATTAATACCAGATAAAATATACTTAAATGCAAAATTGTTATAAAAGTCAAGGAAGGATGCTATATATTAATAAAAGGGGCACTAGGCCAAGAAGAAATAACAACAAAAATCTTTATACACCAATCCATGGTGCCCCAAAATACATGAGGCAAAAACTGGCAAAACTGAAGGGAAAGAGACTTCTCTATAATAATAGTTGGAGATATCCATACACTACTCTTATTAATTGATAGCACATCTAGACAGAAGAAGAATATGGAGAAAGAGAGCCTGAATAATATGATACATGAGTTAAGCTTAGCAATCAGATACAAGGCATTGCATCACAAAACAGTAGGATATTCATTCTTCTAAAGTGTCCATGGATCATTCTCTGGGATAGACCACATGTTAGGTCACAAAACAAGTCGTAATGAATTTAAAATGATTAAAATTACACAAAGAACTTTTCATAACCATAATGGAATGAAGCTAAAAATGAACAACAGGAAGAAAACTGGCAAATTCTCAAATATTCAAAAGTTAAAAAATCATTCAAAAGATCAGTGGGTGAAAGAAGAAATTAAAAGAGCAATTAGTAAATATCTCAACATGAATTAAAACAAGGACACAGCATATGAAAACTTATGGGATGCAGCCAAGGAAGTGAGGGGAGGGAAGTTTGTAGTCATAAGCATCTACATTTAAAAAGAAGAAAGATCTTCAATCAAAAATATAACTGAATACCTGAAGGAAATAAAAAAAGAAAGAGAACTTATTCAAAATCAAGTAGAAGAAAAGAAATAACAATGATTAGAACAGAAAAAAAAATAGAATAGAAAATAGAGAAAATTAAAAGAACAAATTCTGATTCTTGAAAAGATCAATAAAACTGACAAATTTTAGCTACACTGAAAAAAATAAAAAAGAGAGCAGATTCAAATAAATAATATCAGAAATGAGACAGGGGACATTACTGCTGACCCAAAAGAAATAAAAAATTATCTTAAGAGGATACTATGAACAAATGTATGCCAACAAATTAGAAAAAAATGATGAAATGGACAAATTTCTAGAAATTGTCAAACAGCCTACACTCATTCTAGAAAAAAATAAAAGACTTCCACAGACCAATCACAATTAATGGGATTAAATCAGTCATCAAAAAAAAATGCCAACACTATGTTTTAGGAGAGGTTTTGGATTGCAGAAGAGTCACAACTGTGGCAGGGGAGGATCACTGGTGAAGGTTGTCAGTGATGGGGTGATGTGTGGGAAGGGGTTCACCTAGGGCATGCCTTTATAGAATGTGACTATGTTCAAGTGGTCATGGGGTATGTTCTCAGTGGGCAGACCCACACAATAACTGAAAGAATATTGAATTCCCATCCTGGGAAGTCATGCTACATTCTCTAATAGAATGGCAGGAATCCCTAGAGTACATAGGCAGACCAATATGCCAGGCCCTTGACATTAATAGTTGTACTTATGAACCTTGTTCTTCTGAAACTGAAACTTCACTTAGTATTACATATTGCCTAAGAGTTACCTACTGAAAGCCTCCTTTTTCTCAAGTGTGACCTCTTCAAGTGAAAAACAGCACATAAATTCATTACTTTCCTCTTGGCATGAGGTATGGCTGCTGGGGATAAGCCTACAAGGTATTTAGGGATTATTACCAAGCACTGACTATGGTGCATTTCACAAGTAAAAATATTTCTCCCCCAAGGGGGAAATATTAAAGATGGTCAATTTTTATAGCTAAGAGATTTAAAAGTGTGTCAGGAGTTCATTCCAGAGGTAATGCTTGTACACATCTCCGCAGGATCTCATTGAATGCCACAGTGGACAGTGCCTCAAGCAGGGGTACTCCTGTAGGCTCTAGTGACATCAGGATACTATAGGCAGGGCATGCAATCTGAGGAATAAGGCCCCCTGTCAATGGGCATTACCTTGGAGCATATTTTCCCCAATGTAACAGAGTTAGACTCATTTTTTAATTTCCCTATATTTGGTTCTTCTGCCCCTTTTATTTGGACCTTTAATTAACATTATAATCATTAAATATATGTATAAGAGACTAAAACTTTGGTTTGTTCATATACTGGTTGAGCCCTGAATCTCAGCATAGTTGCAACACCAACTTGCCAGTTTATTGGACTTGCCCAGGACAACGAAAAATGATGATGATGGACTACACTCATCCAAAATGCAGAGAGTATCTACAACAGCAAGCAAATTAGTTCCAAACATATGCATGATTTTTTTGTAAGTTCACAAATTCTCAAATAAAAATATATTTCAAAAAATACACTAGAGGCATATAGCAGATTTGAATTGCTTGAATACAAAATTGGTGATTTTGAGGACAGAACAGCTGAAAAGGTAAAGACAGAGAACAGAAAGAGAAGAAATTGGAAAAATGAATAGGGTCTGAAGGAACTGAAGGACAATGAGAAACAGAAAAGCATATTCGTAATTTGTGCCACAGAAGGAGAAAAGAATGAAAGGGGGCAGGAAAATATTTGAGTAAATAATGACTGAGAACTTCACAACCCTTACAAAAAACATAAATATCAAGATTCAAGAAAGTCATCACACAGCAAACAGAATAAATTCAAATAGACCTACTCTGAAACACCTGCTATATTAATTGACAAATATCAGAGATAAAGAGAGGATTCTGAAAGGAGCAAAAGAAAAGCATCACATACAAGGGAATCTCAAAAAAATTAAATGCTGTCCTTTCAACAGAAATCATGAAGACTAGAAATGGTATGATGGAATTAAGTTACTGAAAGAGAAAAATTTCCAGCCAAGTATTCTCTATCCAGAAAAACTGTTCTTCAAAAATGAGGGTGAGTCTAAAGTCTTCACAGATAAACAAACCTGAGAGAGCATGCTACCAAAAGGCCATAATTACAAGAGATACTAAAGGGAGTGCTGAAGCCTGAAAGGAAAAAAAAGTGTGAAAGTCTTGGAGAAGAGTGCAGAAATGAAGATTATTAGGAAGGGTAAATTAAAAGGTAAAAAGACAAACAATAGTAAGATATGACAATGGAAGGCCAAAGGATAAAATGGGCAGAGTAATAGTTTCACAGTATTAATATTTAATATAAATGTCTTGGATTCCCAATCAAAAGACATAGACTCAAATTGATACTTGATCAGAAGCAATACTGAGTAGAATATCATGATTGAAAATGTGGCATTTTGTAAAATGATGTACTCAGTGCTGCTGTATGCTTCTGACAAATTGAGCTTTCAGCAGTGCCTGCATATAGACTGGTCTTGGAGGATATACATGGATATAAGCCTATGCAAATCCTCCATCCATTTTGCCATGGATACTTTGTACATGAGCCCACTGGGCAAGGACAGGAGTGATTGGGGAAAGATGCTGACTGGTAAAAAGAGAACCGTTCATCCTATCCATTTTATTATTAAAACCTCTTCTGCTGAGGTAATCCTTTTGAGAGTATTCACATGGGACATATATCTGTCAAGTCTTTTGCCAACTCAGAAAGGTCTTCCAAATGCATCTTCCCCTTGGACCTCTACATTACCAATTTCCCGGTTATGTCCTTCCAAGTCCCTGACCATCTAGGTAAACCATTAACCACAGTCAATGTGACTTCAGGACCTGCTCAAGTCTGAACTTCTGTATGACACTTTCATCTGATAGAATGATGCTGTGCATGCTGGACTTTATGGCTTAGTTGGTTAGCAACACCCATATCATTATAGTTAGCTAAGGTCTCATGGTAACTTGGTGGCTACGGTTAAGCATTCAGTCTCTTTTAAGTCGCATAGCAGGCAAAAATCTGTTTCTCAAAAGAAGAAATGTTTATCCTCAGAGGATGTCTGTGATTTCCTCCAAATTCTTAAGGATATACTGTGTAATTTACCTATAAGGATGTGTGAAAGGTTCCAAACAACATTTCTGTTTGCCACTGAACTTCCAGCACCATTGAATCTGCTGGATCATATTGCCCTAGTGACAGAGCAGCTTGAATGGCATCCTGGACCTTTTGTAGAGCCTGCTTTTGGTCTGGTCCTCACTCAAAGCCAGCAATTTTTCCAGTAACTAACTTCTGAAGGGATATCTCAACATGCCCCATACCACAAGATAGAACTGAAAGCAGGGACACAAACAGACATCTGCATACCAATGTTCATAGCAGCATTGTTCACTATTGCCAAAAGTTGGAAACAACCCAAATGTCCTTGAGCAGATGAATGGATAAACAAATAGTGAAATATACATACAATGGAATATTATTCAGCTCTAAGAAGGAATGCAGTGTTAACACATAGGATCACATGGATGAATCTTGAAGACCTTATGTTGAGGGAAACAAGCCAGGCACTAAAGGACAAATATTACATGACCTCACTGATAGGAATTAAGCAATTTGAGCAGACTCACAGAACTGGAGTCTGGAAGAAAGGTTTACAGGAGACAGAAAGGGAGAAGAAGGTTGTGAGCCAATGCCCACAGGGCAGGTAAACTCTGGGGATTGCAGGAATGTGGTTGAAGCTACAACATTGGGAATGTTCTTTTGGCAAATATGGCAGGGGAGGGTGACTGGTTTAGGGTGTTGGATGTTGGGGACATGTGGGAAAAGGCACAACCTTGGCAGGCCTCTACGCAGTGTGTGAACGTTCATCTTGTCATAATGGGTTGTACCAGTGGTTGGAGGCCCTCACAATGAATGGTAAGATGTTGGACTCCCATCCTGGGGAGTCCTGCTATGTTCTCAAATAGAGAGGCAGGAGTCTTTTGAAAGCATAGGCAGTGCCTAATGGGGGAGGACAGACCAGTATGTCAAGCCCTCAATGTTGTTGCAAGTAACTATGTATCTTGTTTTCAAGGGATGAAGCTTGGTGGTTGCCATGGGTCATGAGGTAAAGGGGAGGGAAGAATAGAATAGATGGAACATGGGGCATTTTGGGGGCAATGGAATCGTACTACATCTTGCAATGATGGATACAGGCCATATTAAATTTCATCAAAATTTATAAAAATGTATTGTCCAAAATGTAAATTATAATGTAAATCTTTGATCATGTTTAGTAGCAATGTTTCAATATTTGCACATGAATTTTAATAAATGTACCATCCACATGTAAAATGTTATTAAAAAGGGAAAGAGGGAAGATGTTGGGTATGTGGGAATCCTTTATATAATGAACATCACTTTTCTGTAAAGTAAAGCTTCTTTGAGGATAAAATTTAAAAAAATAAGGCACTGGGGGAATAAACAAAAGAAAATATCACTGTATATACAAGAAAACAGATCTTACAGTGATGAAAGACATAATGTGAGAAAAAATTTCAATATATTTTTCATTTTTATTACAATTTTTTATTTTTTGTTTTATTTCTTATTTTAAACTATAATTATTTCATTTTCTTATTGATTATAATTGGTTATTTTGTTGGCATCATTTTTGAAGAAGTTTTGGATCAAGAAGGGTTACAACTGTGAAAGGGGAGGATGATTGGTGTGGGATATCAGAGATGGGGGATGCATGGGAGGAGGTTCACTTGGGGCAAAACTATAAGGCCTATGAAAGTGTCCAAGTGTTCATGGGTCACTGTCACAGTGGGTAGATATTCTCACAATAACTGAAAGAATATCAAATTCCCATCCTGGTAAACTCTGCTACATTCTCTAATGGGTCAGCAAGAATACCCCAAGTACAGGGGCAGTAACTAGTGAAGGAGGATGGTCTATTGACAGGCCCTTGATATTGATGACTGTACTTATGAACCTTAACTTTTGAAATTGAAACTTAACCTAGTATTATAGGGTGCCTAAGAGTTACCTCCTGAAAGCCTCCTTGTGACTCAAATGTGGTCTCTCTCTAAGCCAAACTCAGCATATATATACATTACCTCCACACCAGCATGGGACATGACTCCCAGTGATGAGTCTCCCTGGCACTGAGGGATTACTGCCAGGCATCAAGTAACAATGCAACTGGGAAAAGAATGACCAAAAAGAGTGAAAGGTAAAGACAAATGAGTTTCTATGGCTTAGAGACTTCAAAGTAAGTCAGGAGGTCATTCCAGAGATTACGCTTATGCACATCTCAGCAGGCTCTCTTGACTGCCATAGTAAATATTGCCTCAAATAGCAGGGCTCCTGAGGGCTCTGGAGACATCCAGCCACTATAGGTAGGGCAGACAACTCAGGAATTTGGTGCCCTGCTGGTGGTCCTTACATTGGAATTTATGCTCCCCTGTGTGACAGAGTTGTACTAAGTTGTGCTTTCCCTGCACATGACTCTTCTGCCCCTTCTATTTGAACCTATAGTTAGTACTAGAGTTAATAGGCATATGTTCAAGAGACTTAAATCTTTGGGCTGTTCATGTGCCAGCTGGTCACTGAATGTCAACAGAGTTGCAGCACCTACTCTCCAGTTCATTGGATTTACCCAGGACAACTAACAAGGAGATGTTCATGGATAGGAAGACTAAACATCATTAAGATGTCTATCCTACCCAAACTGATTTATAGATTTAATGCAATCCCAATAAAAGTCACCACAACTTTTTTTACTGAATTGAAAAGCTAACCATGAAATTTATTTGGAAGGGCAAGGGGACCTGAATAGCCAAAGATATATTGAAAAAGAAAAATGAAATCAGAGGAATCACACTACTTGACTTTAATACATACTATGTTTTAAAGTTTCATCAGCCATCAGCTGATGAATGAATAAATAAAATGGGTATTCATACAATGGAATATAATTTGGCAAAGGTCTTTGTATTAGTCAGCCAAATGGGTGCTGATGCAAAATACCAGAAGTCTGTTGGTCTTTATAAAAGCTATTTATTTGGGGTAGAAGCTTACCATTACCAGGCCATAAATCATACATTTCTTCCCTCACCAAATTCTGTTGCCACGTGTTGGAGCAAGACAGTTGCTGATGTTTGCCAGGGTTCAGGCTTCTTAGGTTCCTCTCTTCTCAGGGCTCCACTACTCTCTGGGCTCAGCTCCTCTGTTTTCTCCACAAGGTCAGCTATAGACTATGAGGCTTTCTAGGCTCTATCTTTCTTCACAAGGCCAGCTGTGAACTGTCAGGAGAACGGCTCAACTCTGTAGCCAGACCTTCTCTCCTTCCTCACAATAAAGCTCCTCTGTGTGCTTACTTCCCCAGGCTCCAGCATCAGAACTTCAAATCAAAACTCCAACTCAACTCTTCTGCTCTGCTATGTAGTTTTATCTCTGAGTCCCCACCCACCAAGGTGCAGGGACTTAACATCCTACTGACATGGCCCATTCAAAGCCCTCATCATAATTTAATCACACCCAGAGGAACAGACCAGTTTACAAGCATAATCCAATATCTATTTTTGGAATTCACAACTATATCAAACTGCTACAGTGGTTTTGAAATTTCAAAGGGGAATGAATAGAATGGTTTCTATTAGCACTGTACTGGGCCTGACTTTGTACAGGTGGTAGTTAGAAAGAAATGGAACTAAAAGGAGGCAAGGATAAATATATATCCACCTAATAATTATTGTTATTTTTAATTGGAAATCTTTAGTCCAAAGAAATCATTAAAATCTCTATTGTTTGCTTCTTTTTTATAGCAATTAAAACATATTACTTCAGTTCCTGAATATAGATCTGAAAAGAAAATTGAATTACTTAATTCTGTTTTACTTGGAATACTCAGTAATGTTGGGATTATCCAGTCTCTGAAAAGAACAAATATACAATTCAAATCAGAGCTTATGTGGCAGCTCTAGTCTAATTGATAAAACCTTATCTTAGATAGTGTTTGTGTTCTACCCTTCTTAGAGAAAGTGGGACTATATGTTCAAATTGCTCATTGTTCAAATTGCTCATTGTCCTGGACTTGATCATATCAGATTTGTAATAATAAGAAAAAAATAATAATAACAATAGCAATTGCAATAATGATAATGACTATCAGTAGTCATAAAGTTGTTAATTTTGGCATGATTGTTTTAAATAATACTGAAGAAATAATTAAATTTTGTTTATACTATATCACTTTCAGCATAATTTAAATATCAAATAGAAATAAAACTCTTATTAACTTAGTACAATTAAAACTATGTTCTATATTTATGTGATATTATATGATTACAGGTTATTTTATGGTAAATAAAATATTTTTAAAATTGCCCTGAAAAATACAAAAGAGTACCCTAGAAAAACACAAATGGCTCTTAAATGATAGTTCACTTTACAGATAGGACAAATATGGCATAATGAATTCCATCTTAAAAATATTTATAAATTAAATGGATTCACAATCTGAAATGCAGTTAAATAAGTGAGGATCTGAAAAATCTCATTCTAAAACATGCATGATAACATAATGATCAACATATTGGATCACTCATCTTTTGAAGGAAGTTCATTACCTTAACACATATTAATATTATTGAGTACAATAAAGTGTTGAGGCAGGAATAAATATATCAATAAATAGGTATATTTATTTAAGGTAATTTACACCTTAATCCAAGAACTGCAATGAAACAAATGAGAAGTAGATTAACAAGAAAACTGGAACCCAAGAAGGTTATTTACAGCTTTAAATGGTAGATTCCAGAGAGATTAAAAGCTTTAATTTGGAAGATAAAACTACAGAGCCAACAGAAAAAAAAAGATATAACTTTGAAAA
Source organism: Cabassous unicinctus (assembly GCA_029593785.1). Classification (NCBI taxonomy): domain Eukaryota; kingdom Metazoa; phylum Chordata; class Mammalia; order Cingulata; family Chlamyphoridae; genus Cabassous; species Cabassous unicinctus. The sequence continues at coordinate 9,317 of JAQZBX010033756.1, forward strand.
CTTGAGGTGTTTAAAACCACCCTAAACAACATAAAAAACTACAATATAGAAGGAAAGATTTCCTTGATAGTAATATAAAAGTTAATGCTTCAAAGAGTCACATAGGCAAATTTAATAGATAAATGGAGCAATTAGAGATGGTTTCCCTAGCTCCAAATTCAGAAGGTATAAATATATGCTATTAAATATTAACATAAACATTCTCAAATCAAAGGACATGTCTAGGAACACAACAAAGGTGTAGCAAAATTATTTTTTTCATTTTGTAATATTCTATCTATCTATCTATCTTTCTATCTATCTATCTATATATATAATACTCCCTGTATTAGATCAGTGTCTCTCAGGGAAACAGAACTGACAGAATATATATATTCTGTATATATACACATAATATGTATAAAATAAAAGATTTTATTATACGAATTGGCACACACAGCTGTGGGGCTTGGGAAGTCTGAATTACATAGGGCAGACAGCAACCTGGGAACTCTGATGATTTTGTTAGTTTCCCCTGTAGAAGCTGGCTGGCTGAAGTAGAGATATATTTTTTTCTTTTCAACCCATGATATGTGTTCCATGTTAATTTTAGAATGTGATTGCCAGTTCTTCAGAAATTAAACAACATTTCAGATTGAGTACCATTTAATTTAAGATTATTTTTGAGCTGAAATTTTCATTTAAATTAATTTTTGTTCAGTTATGAATGCTGAATATCCTTTAAGAGTTGTTTGTTTTTTCTACACTTCTCTTGCTTTTTTGACTGGTAGTTTATATATTTAAATACCATTTAGACTTGATATACTATCTTTTGAAGAGAAGATCAATAAAGTAACATATATTAATAGTACAAAGCACTTAATAAACAATACAGTATAGTGCTGCTGCAGGAATAAATGTGTTAAAAGAATAGAACATAGTGCTCAGAAATAGGTATATATACTCAAGGTAATTTATATACTTGATAAAGTTTGCTCATACAACACAGAAGTAGATTGCTTGGTAGATGGTGACAGGAACACTAGCTCCCCAAAGGATACTTTCATCTGTACCCTTTTTTTCTTGCTTTAAAATGGTGGAATACAAATAAAATAAAAGCCTAAATTTAAGATGTAAAAGCACAAAACTAATAGATAAAGGAGAAGCCAAAGTAAACTTGCACTGGTATAATATGATCTCCATGAACAATATATAAACCCACAAAATATTGGCAAGAGAATTTCTTTTTCATACAAGTTATTTCTACCAAGAAGGACAAATAGACAAAGTTAAAGGGTGGTTGGAATAATAGATGTTTTCCCTTGTTCCGATTTGAAACAAAATAAATATATGCTACCACATATTAGCAATACCACTTTCAAATCAAGAGAATATAGATAGAAAACCCAAAAAGATGGGTAAAAATGCTTTATTGAAAATATAATTCCCATATGGATATTAATTATCAGAAGTTCTAACTTATTAAGAATATGAAACATGAAAACTCAGGCATAAATGAAATTCACTTTTGTAAATATAAGAATAGCAATAATGGACAGCTGGGTTTTACCATGCTCTATCAAAGACATAGTGAAAGCATAATATTGATATATTCCAGGTCAGATTATAAATGGTAAAATACAATGCTGCAAATAAAATCATTTAGTAAGTTGAAAGTTTTAACAGAATAAGTATCCATGCATTAGGGAATGAATAAATGTGGTGGGTGCTATGGAACACAATGCAATAGACAGAATAACAACAAAAACTTAGGTATACTTTAACAAATCTCACTGATCCTTTGAGTTAAATAAACAAACAGAAATGACTGAGTGATGTTCCACCACAGTGTGGTGTGTTAGTGAAGGGGTTTTATGTATGGGAATTCTACACATATGCATGGTTGTTTTGTAAGATCACAACTTCTGTAATAAAATATATATTCTAAAATATATATTTTAGGGTGGGTTGGAGGGAAAATGCACCAAATGTAAGATATGGACTATAGTTCGTAGCAATGTTTTGACCATATTCTTTCATAAGTTGTAACAAATGTTTCACAACAATGCAAGGTGTTGGTGGAGGGCTGATGTATGGAAACATATATGATGTTATGCATGTTTGTTTTGTAAGTGCACAACTTTTACTATACACTTATTTTTTATGTATGATCATCTATAAATGATATACTCTAATAAAATTTTTAAAATGTAAAGCAAAATACTGAGTGAGTTTATTTCACAGTAATATTTATTAAATTAATAAAATACATGTGCAAAGAATTAAGCCTTATACCGCAATTTTATTTGAAATAAAACTGCTCATTTTTTTTTCCAGTTGGGGTTTCAAACCATGACTGTTATACTTTTTTCAATACAAATATAATTAGTTAGAATTGTTGAAATTTATATACATAATCTGGACATCATGGAGATAGCAAAAGCCTTTTATCATTAATATAATCATACATACACACAAACTCACATACAGCAAAAATTATACCCAATAACAGTACAGAGAATTAACCCTAAAAGAGTGCCTCTAGAAGCAGTTTTTAATGTAAATGAGAGCAAATTCTGTTTTCTCTCAAGTAGGGCTCATGGAGTCTGTGTATCCACTGTGTTTACTTCTATCATTGATCATCACCAGCTCATAGTACACCAGATCTATAGATTCTCTTTAATTCTGCCCATCACATGTTATCCCATGAACTCATGTGCAGGAGTGTCCATGGCTGAATTTAATGTATTACCATATTCTATTCTTCGTCACACTAAATGAATGATTTTTAAAGTCTTCATGACATGTATTTTACATATTTTTGACTCTATTCTTTGTCTGCATAGCTACCAGACAGTAGATCTCAGACTGTGTTCTTTCTCCCCACTGATATCTCTCTGATAAATGGCAACTCGGATATAAATTTTATGCTGTACATTGTTATGAACATGGATCTATTTATAGGTATGTGTATTTCTCTATTATCTAAAGATAATACACATTTTATTTTCACAGATATAATGTAGAAGTTACACTAAAATAAAAGGTCATGAATACAGACATGAATAAGATATAAAATATCAAGGAATAAACATGAAAAATGTAAAAATGTAAAAATTATTTTATGCTTACCTGGCAGGGGAAATACCATGATCACAAAGGTGTTTTTCCCAGGGTGAGGCTTATTCATTGCACTCCAGATGTGCTGACCCCTGCGATTTTCCCAAATGTAGGAAACTCGACTGCATAATTTGTGGTAGTGGGGGACTGCGTTCACTCTCTCCCCTAAGGAAAAAAAAATTATTTTGCAAGATGAAACAGAGAAGAGCTTAGTGCATCTATGTGCAGGTAGAATGAATTGTTTCATCCCAGCATTCTACCCAATGCAGTATGAACATGAAGAAATGATAAACCTCTCTAGATTTTTCTTCAGTTAATCCAACATGAGGATATTAAGATGACATCACAAATCCAATATTTAACTCCTACTACTTAATATTTTTAAAAGAGTGGTTACAGGAAATAATAATAGATTTTATACAAAGAAAATCTTTGATTATGGTTAATTTCTGCTTATGAATTTAAATGTCTCCTAGTTTTTCTAAAAAAGTCATATAAATATTTTATCTAAGTTTTAAGAAAATACATATATTATTTTTATTTGTTTATTATTGAAACATTATTTCCCATTTAAAAAATCAGCTCCTTAAGGGAACTGGAAAGATCTAGTAAACTTTCTGCCCAAAGGCCTTTTAATCTCCCTGTTGCTCAGGCTAAAAATGATGGGGTTTATGAAGGGGGGCACCATGGAGTAGAACATGGAAGTGAGGAGGGTAAGGATTGTTGATTCATTTGAGATGGGGCCCAAACAAGCAAACAGTACAGAAATGATAAATAAAATAATAGTAGCTATTTGGGGACAGCAGGTTGATGAGGCTTTGTTCCAGGCTTCACAAAATGCATCTGGAGCACAGTTAAAAAGATGTTAACATTGGCAGTGAATAAGATGACAAAGCTTATTAAGACAAGGCAAAAAGTTACAACCAGTACCACAGACTCAGAATACTGCACAGCCTGAGTTGAAATTTCTATGACTTGAGAGATGTCACAGAAATATTGATGGATTACATTTGACTTTGTGAAGGGAAACCTGAATATGGTACCTGTGTGGATAGCAGAATAGACCAGCCCCTCACATATGTTTGTACTATCTGTATGCACAAATATGGAGTCATGGTGACCCCATAATGCAGAGGGTAGCAAATGGCAATGTAACAGTCATAGGACATTGCCACAAGAACAAAAAACTCTGTGGATCCAAAGAAGATAAATAAGAATTCCTGAGCTGCACATTTTTTGAGAGAAATAAATTAACTGCCTGATAGGAAATTCACGATTGAATTGGGAACAGTTACTGAGATGTAACAAAAATCCAACAAGGATAAATTACCTACAAAGAAGTACATTGGGAAGTGAAGATGTACATTTGTTTACAAAAACAGTAATGGTAAGAAGATTTCCAATCAGGTCTCCCAGATAGATCACTAAGAACATTAGAACTTGTAAGACTTGGAGTCTCCGGGAGCTTGAGATATCCATGAGAAGGAATTCCATGAAGATGGTGCAGTTGTCCGTGTCTGCTAATACGCTGCTGTCTCCTTGGAGTGAAGGGATATAGGGATAATATGATGTTGCAAATCAAAATGGAGAGCATCCAAAGTTTCATCATACAGAGTAAATGTTATATTGCCATAAATTGGTATGATGCATATAGATATCTATATCTCATAAAATTGTTATATGATTTTCAATGTTTAATTAATATGTAGTACAATGAAAGAATTAGAACATGGAGAAACATACAAATGCTAATAATAGTTAAGACTGTCACAATATCTTGGTTGGATTAGAATTTGGTAAAACTACATGTAAAAATTAAAGTACAAACACATGAAAGAAAGAGCATAAAGATAAAAAACAACATACCTGAGGATTAAAATATGAGTTTTCACTTTCCAAACATTACCTTTCTTTCTCTTCATTGGGCATATCTTTAAGGGTTAATTTTTATAATGGTGTGTTTTTTTTCTAAACCATATGAAGAAATGTATATCAGCCTTATCTGTGGTGTGTGGTGATCTCTTTCTGAAAGACGTTGAAATACTTATACCTCTGACCATTCTCAGGGAATCTATCCACTAATTGCAGCCTCCAGAAAAGCTGTGTTCTTTTAATGCCTTTTCCCCCACAGAAATTTTGGTCAATCTGTTGAGGTAAATTAGATTGATGACAGCCTTTCTAATTTTGAGGTATAATGAGTTGGGGTTTTGTAAAAGGTAAGGAAGCACAATTTCAAAAATCTGACTTGTGGATTAATGTTTGCTCATTGACATTTTAGAGGCCCTGTCTCATGATAAATGGATCAGCAGGCTATGGAAAACAGTATAAAATAGTATGTGTATATACATCATGTTTAAATTAATATTTTTATAGCATGTATAACAGGTGAAATAAAAGAGTGTTATTGAGTTCCCCTCACAGGAATTGAATTAAAAATTAAGCAAAAGTGTCTCACATAAACACAAAGTTTGAAAAGTGACCAAGTAGAATGAACAAAAATCACAATTATAGCACAATGTAAATTTCTGCTTTATGTTGGGACAGTTCCTGATTCTTAGCCTTCTTACTGAGGAAAGAAGGTTAACTGGCAGAATCCTGAGTGAATATTGAGAATGCTCATCAAGAAATGCTTTTAAAGACATGGAGGTAAAGTCAAGAAAAAAAATCCTCAAAATCCTATATCCCTGTCTGAAGATTTCAAAGGAAATGAAAACAATGAGGAAAGAAGGTAACTATTCTACTTGGAAAACAGCGATGTTTGTTAGGGATCAGTATAAGCAAAAGGATACAAGTCTGGAAGAAGAAATCATTGCACAGAGAAAAAAAATAGACCACCTGAGAGAGGATTTTATTGTTGAACTGTTTAAAGATAAGCATATAAATTAATAAAAAAGAATATCCACAACTGCTATGCCCTCATTATTATTAATAATTCACAATGAATATGTGTGTACATCAATTACTATTGTTACAACCATCACAAATTATTGCATCATTTACACTTATCATAAGTAATTTTACATTTTAAGTGATTGATATGATGTCTATATAGAGATTCAATAAAATATCATCAACCCAGCTTATAATAGAATAACTCTGAGTATTTGAAAGAGAAGATTCAGATGTTAACATTTAATTTGATTGGCAGGAAGGATCATACTATTGTCAATTCTAAGCCTAAGAAGTCAGTTAAGAACTTAGGTGATCACATATTTGATAGCCATGCACAAGTTCAAAGATTTTCCAATGAATGGGAAGCAACCATTGGGCCCTTAAGGCATCTAAATCCAACACCAACATGGAGCCAATAATCCCATTTGCTAAACAGTGTAGCTCATGCTTCATTAGGGTATATCACTATACAGTTATTTAGCCAGAAAGCTGGATATCACTCATATTTTCAGAATTAGTTACTCAATATAATATTTTACAGTTATCTAATTTATATAAGCATCTAATCAAGCCCACCATCACTTAGTACCCAAAGAATACCTGTTTAACATGGTGATATATAATTGAGCTAGGTACTAGGAATTCCAAATTTTGTGAGAGTAGAAATCTCTAAAATGTTCTGTTCTTCTCAGAATTCCAATAACTTCCATTTTGTTTTATTTCTCTATATGTCTGATGTACCATGATAAAATATGGTTCCTTTTTCAGGGAATGAGGTGATTTATATCTTCAAAATATATGTTAAAATGATAGTGAAACCTCAGAAAAATCATGGATATAACCTGCTATAACCACCCTCGAATGTCCTTCATGAAGACTTTCAACTTTTAGGATGAAATTCTATTCTAATGATTCCCACAGGGCCTAGCCATGTTGACATAGAGTAGTACTACAGGTTACTTGGTGTTACAAATTCAAAGGATCTACCATAAATAAGGGTTTATGAAGAACTGAAAGGAAACCTTCCACTCCAGTTATGGTAAAATGCTATAAATAGGAAAAAAATTCTTATATCTTCTCCCTCATGTTTTATCCCCTTTTATTGTCTGGAAATTATCCAAATTTTAGCACATGATAAATCTAAATATTTGACCTTAGGCCTTGACACAGAAATCACCATATCAATTTCCACCATTTTCGTTTAATTGTTTTAGAGCTCACATAGCACACTACTTGGGAGCATAAAATAACTTGACATTCCACAGCTATCTATATGCATACTTAGCTAAAGAGTTTGAGTATATCATGATTAACATAAAAAATCACACACCACAAACTTATGACAATACTTTTAAACATAGAGGGCCAAAAAGTGTCACAAATACAATACTGATAGACAAGGATACTTATTTTTGCAAACCAAGTGAACAGTAGGTTCACAATCATCCTGTTCTTTCACACCAGGAAATGAGCAACCCAACAGGTATATCAATCAAAAACACAATGGCTTCCCTCTGAGGAAGGTATCCTCCAGGTTTCCCAATAAATTTTGGGTCAGCAAGGAGACAAAATGCTGTATGGTCATCCAGGACAGTAGACATTAGAGCAACAGACTCCCGTGTTAAGTCCTTCCTCCCTCCACCCCAAATTTCTTACGAAGAATAAAAAGATTTTTGTTGGGACTCAACCTGTTTCTCTTTTACTTTGCCTCTATCCTTTAGACTCCAACTTTTCCTTCTGCCTTTCTTCTCAGTTCTTCTACCACCACTAGCCAATTCAGTCAGAAACTTTTGGCCCAATGGGAATGCATTATTATATGCACACCAAAGGCCTTTTCCATTATTTCCAGATTTTCACGGCCCAGTTCACCATCTTTTGGTGGCTTCCCTTGACTACCTTGCACTCCTATGACCCTGTCTCAGTTTGCCAGGCCATCTATGACAAATAATAAAAATCAATCGGTTTAAACAACAGTAAGTTAATGTCACAATTTAGGAATTTGACAGGGTTTACTTTATTCAAGAGTCTGTAGCACTCAAGAAATCCTCTGTCACATGGCAATCTCTCTCTCTTTATGTCTGAGTCTCTGGTTTCTGCTGACTTCTGGCTTCTATTTCTGCATGTCACTTCCTTTGCTCATAAGGACTTCTGCCATACTGAATTAAAGTTCACCTTCATTCAGTTTTGCCATGCTTTAACTGATAATAACATCTTCAAAGTTTCTGTTTGCAAATGAGTTCCCACCCTCCAGAATAGGATTGAGACTGAAAAATATATTTTATGGGGTACCTGATCTACTTCCCAACAAACCCCAAACAATACCCTCTAAGATTGCATCCATTTTATGATTACTTTCCTAAGTACCGCTTTTCTTCTTGACTACCTCATCTAGAGATGGGGTAAAAATAAAATAAATATTAGAGAAAGCTTAGAGGTCAATCTCGACCATACAATTCCTCTGCCTATTTTACTCTAATATTCCCCAAATACCTATAGCACTTTAATTCTGTCAAAGATTTCAAAACAAAGGGGTTACTCATTGCATGTATCCATCAATCAAAACTGTTATCCTCCCAATAAAAATTCTTAATAGTATGGATATCGTTTGTATAATAATTAAGAGCTACACTCTTTAGAGTGTATCAATGTTACCCTGTGGTCCCCAATCAAAATATTACCTTGGTTTCTGCACCACATATTTCAAAACAAAGTTGTAGCTCTAACCTCAGGAATGTTTATTACTCCATAACATCCAGTCTTCCAATTCCTTTTCTCTTTCACATGGTAAGAAAATTCAGTACATCTGGATTTTGATGTCAGAAGACTTCCTTAAAGCCTCCTTATAATTTTTCAGGTTCTCAAACATAAACTCTCAAACATACATTTTTCTTGTTCTTCTACCTTAATTAAATATGTAGATAATATATGCTCATCTGTTCTCTTATACGATTTTTTAATTGGAATGTTTTTATTATCTCAAAACCTTGGCTATGAAATGACATAGAGTTTCTAAAAATAAATAACAATTTTGCCAGACCCAGGTCCACTAGCTAGGTCATGATCCCACCAGGAAAGCAAATCATCTCACCAGGTAGAAGTCCAACTATTCAGAGTTCCCCTCACACTATTACTAAAAGAAAATGTAGAGATTTTCTAGGACTTAAAGGACATTGGTGTCAGTGGGTTACTAAATCTTCTGACATAGCTTCTTCCTCAATGACATGACTAAAAATGTCATTCTTGAACTCTTCTTGAAAGTACCAGCAGTATTTACCTGAACAAACTCATGGCTATGGTAACTGTTTGAATTTCCTTTATGAATCACAAATGGAATCCCAAAAAGATTAAAGTTTTGAACTACTCCATTCCTGTGGGTGTGGAACATTGTTATTGGACTATGTCCTTGAGGGGTGATCCAGCTTGGGTCTCCATCCTCTTGCTGGGTCTGATATAAATGGAGACACACAGAGAGAGACACACACACACGGGGAAAAAGAAAGCTACCATTTTGATTCAGCCATGTGAGACAAAGGACTCCAGGATCACCAAGGGCTGACCACAAGGAAAGAAGTCCCAAGAGGTTTAAGGAGCCAAACCCAGGGAAGAGATGACTAATTGGTCACAGCTGAGTTTAAGGAGAAAATAGCTAGAGACAGGCAGACCATCTTGCCTGATCACCACAGGGCAGTAAGCTAGGATCAACAGTAGCTGACTTTGGTAAGAAAGCATCTCTGATGGTGCTTTGATTTGGACATTTTATGTCCTCAGAACAGTAATTTTTACTTTTAAATAATCCCCATTATGAAAGCCAACCTATTTCTAGTACTTTGCATTGGAAGCCCTTTGGAAAACTAAGCTATTATACAGAATCCTTATACTCTTAGAAGATATTTGAAGAACAGTTTCATAATATAGAAGTAAAGCAAAAATGCTGAAAATGTGTAGGAAGAAATGATTTCCCTCCTCCTGTGGTAAAAATTATCTTGTTGACTATTTTTTAATCATACGAAATATATATCAGGAAAAAAATAAATTCCACATCTGACATACCTTACCACATTCTGCCATATAAGTTAAAAATCTACACCCAGAAATATCAATGCAGAACATCAGAACACATGGATTTCAATATCCTATTTTAGGAGAAGTCAAAAGGATGAAGGTACAGAACAGTACTAGATTTTTATCAACCCATAGACATTGGGAACCAATGGTTCTACAAATTCAAATATCTGGAGGGAAATATTATGGATAATAAATCTACAAAAAATTTAAATTGAAATGCACATCACAATGTGACAAAAATATCATAGTAATGAATATGAAGTTCTTGAAATGTAACCCTTGGCCTTTGTAAGAGTGAAAACTGAGTATAAAATTGTCAGTGATGTCTTTTCCTAGGGAACATCTGTGAAGATGACAAGTAGACTCAAATCACTTTTAAAAGTTGCAAGATGGCGTCTTCAATTTTCCAAAATTTGAAAATATAAGGATATATTTTAGGTATTAGAGGAATGTGATCAAATATCATACTTTTATTAGGATTATTCCAAAGAAGAATGCATGGTCCCAGTATGTATAACAGAATTGATGAACTCACCTGCTAATGAACCACAAGCTGCCTGAGTGCACAGATGCAGGGTGATGGTGAGCCCATTGTGCAGAGAGTGGCAAATGGCAACATGACAGATATAGTACGTGATGAAAAGTTCTGAGAACCCAAACAAAATAAACAGGAAATATGACCAGCACATGCTAAGAGAAAAATTAATTTACTGTCTGCCAGAAAATTCAAAGTCAATTTGGGGAACAGTAACTGAAATTCAGCAATGCTCAAAGAGGCATAAATTACCTATAAAGAAGCACATTGGAGAGTGTAGCTGTAGGTCAGTTATATTGACAACAACAGTTAGAAGATTTCCAGTCACTTATGTCAGATAAGTCATTAAAAAGAGCAGACCTTGCAAGACCAGGAGCTCCCAAGAACTTGAGTTATGGTGAAATGGTGACGTTTTCCATGTCTGCTGATATGCTGAAGCTCCTTGCAGTCAAGTATAGAATGATAAGATGAGCTATCAATCAAATTAATGAAATGAAAAGTAGTACAAATACAAATAAATTAACACTTTTAAAGAAATGTGGTGAGCCTACTGTAAGTTTATAAAATAATTTTTAATGGTTTTCAAATGGATGTACAGCAAATTTCATATAACACAACCTATAGAAAAATGAATTCTACATAACAAAACTGATAGAATGAATACAAATTTCTCTTAAAAATGTAACATTCTAAAATATTATCCTTATTATTATATTATAAGCAAAAGAATAATACATAAATTTTTTAATATATTTATTGGAAAAAAATCCATGCACCGATATTTCAGTAAAAATTATTGCAATATTTTAAATATTGTAAAATATGTATTGATTAAATAGACACAACAAAGGAGGTAAATTAGTGAATATTCTATTTCAAACACATTTGTAGATCTCATCTATATATTAATTATAATATTAATTTTCTTTATATATATTCCTAATTTTATATAAACATGGAAACTATTTTGTGATACCTGTCTTCCTGTTTTCTTAAATTTTTAATTGCTTTTATGTATCACTATTTATTTAAAAAAGATCACATGAATTAGAACAATAAAGTCTAATGTCATACTCTTATAAGAACCAAAAATTGTAAGTGCATAAATCCACTTAGATTTATGCTAGATATATAAATTTTATTGTATCTATCTATCTATCTATCTATTTATATTATCATTTGATCTATCTATATCTGGTTATCTATTTATTGCATGTAGGAGTGTGTGTGTATGAGAGTATAGGTGAGTGCGCGAGAGTGTGTGTGGTATAGGTTTTAGCACTGAATCCATTTTAATTTTTCTGGCCACTCAGAAATATTTTATGAAAGAAAAAAATAATTTTAATGGACAAAACAGTTGAAAAAGGTTAAGATATGAAATAAAAAAAATGTTAATTAGGGCCAGAAATGCTTGCTGAAGATAGACTGAAGACTATCTACAGTGTATACAGGAATAGTGAATGATTAGATAAATCATAGAGGAAAATTCCTCATCCTCATTTGAGAATTAGACACATATTTAAAATCCAAAAATCACCAACAATACCCTAAATAAAGGAAAAGAAAAAACAAAACATGGAGAATACTGTGGTAATCTGTTTGTTTTTGAGTGCTTATTTATAAGCCTTTCTCACTCACAATTTTTGTGACATCTAAATGTTGTCACCATCCTTACCCTCAATTTAATTCTGCCAGTTCACTCTTTCCATATATAACTTAGTTGCAGATGTGTATTCCTGAGAATACCACAAATCACAGGAAATACATAATCACCGTTCAACCCTGCTATATAAGAATACAATTTTAAGGTCATTACATTTATGCATACACATATACAAAGAAAACATATCTATATATCTTCACACATTAATGGGAAAAAATTGTATAGAAATGAAAGGGCTATTATAAAATACCCCAGTTTAATGAACTCAGAAGGAATGTGAAGGATATATGAATAAATACACACACACACATATATATGAGGGAGTATATATATATATATATGTACTATATAAAGAAACACGCAGTGTATTGAAAAAGAAAAATGAGATAACAATAGATGTTTTGAACTTTACATATGTGATGGTTGAAGTAAATCAAATGCTGGGAGGAAATTATTTTAAATAAAGCTTATATAAAAATACATGCTGAAGAGTATGATTTAGTAGTGAGAATATATGGAAAGAATAAGAAAACAGAGAAAGGGAAGGAAGAATATTACAAAATAATTATTTCTAAGGAGAGAGGGAATCCTGCATTTGAATGAGGTGAAAAGGATTAATAAAACTTATATACTTAATCACAATGTTTCAAATCACATAAATGAAGCAAAGAATTAAAGATGCGATCTTAACCAGGAAATTATGAATCAGATTACCAGAATAGAAAATCAGAAATGTGAAGTAATAGACTCTTTAAAGCCCACTTGCACTTAGGGTACTTTATGAATGAAGTGACTGAGAGTTCCAGATAAGGTTTATAATATCAACCTTCCAAATTATTAAAGTAGGATAGAAAGCTGGAAGAAGATTGTCATAAATTGGATTTTGATATAATAGATTAGGACATGTTCAAGAATCTCTGTATTTCAAAAAGAAGTTCATATGTATGGAGAACTTCTACAAATATTATAGTGATATAACAAAGATCAACTCATCTAAACCCAGTTATATTTCCCTCAGAATTATATGTAGTTTAAAATTAGAAAATTAGATATAATGACAAATGACATTTTTTGAAGAAGAAATATAAGATAATTTTTTATATTTGTTATACTAAAATATTCACTCATGATGAAAAAGTTTAGCAAAAGTAACTGAAAGACTTATACTATGAGAAAAAGTAACACAAAAACTTCATTTCTCTTATGCCAAACACCATAGAACAGAGGCATGACAGAGACTTTCTGTTATAGGGTAACTGTCAACCTTTGCAACAGTGATGATGCAAACTTGTGAGGCAAGAAAATGAAAATAAATGTATAAGAATTCTAAAAGGAGTAAAATACCTGCCATTAGCAACAGATACAATTGCTAAAGTGGAAGTTAAAAATTCTGCACAGGTAATATGGAACTATTATTGAAAAAGGTTTTGAAAAGTCTATTGGTTGCATAAATTAACAAAGAAATATCAACAATGAAGTAATTAATATTAAAGGAAAAAAAAAAGAAACAGTACCATGAAATTATATGTTATATATTTTTATATATATGCACACACACACACACTTATATATGCAGATATGTAGCATAGATATACCAGAGCTTGTGGAGAAAATTACAAATTCCATTGAGAGAAAAACAATATTATAATAATTTTGCAGATATCATCAGTTGGTTAAAGTAAGAGGTGATTTTATAGAAGTAGAAAGAAGACGACGAGAAGGAAGAGGAAAATTACAGAAATATACACAATAGAAATATATTTCTGCACTTGACTATATTATGATGAAAATTTCTTTCTCTAGAACCAACATGAGGGCCCTGAATTGGATATCATAAGCCACTTGTAATTTAACTTTAAAGCTTAAAAAAGAATTCCAAAGAGGAAGCACAAAAATCTTATTTTAGACAAAGCAGCATCTTTTTCACCTTTGCTATTGAATGAAAATAAAATGTGTAACCACATGTTACAGGCACAAAATTGGTACAAAGGAAAAAATATATCTGAATGCACCAATTTCTAGTGAGCTTGTGGAGCCAAGGACATATGGATACATTGCTTGTTTGCCTTCCTAAGTTTGTATAACTTCTTTGGAAACCCATTTGTTATAGTATTAGCCAGCTAGGACTAGTTTAGGATGCGGTAATGAATAAATTTTAGTTTGGGCTGTGGGCCACAATGATTATTTTCCACATATGACACACATCCATTTGTATTGGCTATGGCTTTGCTCCATACAATCCAATTTGAAGAACACGCTAATGGAGAACCCTTTATATGGAAATTTATTGGTTCTTGTGAGAGATTTGAAAGATAATAAAGAGAAGTATATATGTCAAGCAGCAGGAGAGCAGGGCAGGAAGACTGTGCCTGCCTCTTCTGCCCTTGGCCAGGAAGAGTGATGTGGCTGGAGCTTTGGTGGCCCCACTATGTCTGCATTTTCAATTTTCAGAGTCTGTTGACTGCAATCTTGCTGCTTTATGTACCTGTGCTTATATCTTGTCTTTGGCACCCAGCCTCCTGGACAGAAATAAAACTGGACTGTTGCTTTTAATTTGGAAGTGTGCCAGAATTGGTGAATGAAAGAGTCCCTATGTGGTATAAGGATGACCTTCAGTATCCAGGTCTTAGGATAGATTGGGACAATGCCAGAATTTGATTGCCCCAAGATTGCAAAATGGAAAAGAACTGATATGCAGAAAATAATGGGAAGAGTGGTTAAATATTTTATCTCTGAACATTGAATAAGGTAAATTTCCAACTGCTGTTCTTTATTTTTATGCTGTTGGACCAATGTTCTATATAAATTAAGATGTAACCAAACTTGGAGTTTAATATGTCTGTAACCATCAACCTCAGTACTGTCACTACAATATTACTTTCTGCAAAAGTCTTCTGTTGTGTTAGATACCAATTTTTAGTGAGGTATCTCTAAGGCACATAGAAAACTATTGGTGAAGTATAGTTTAAAGAAATTTGAATATCATTTCTCATAACATCGTAATAATTACAAATATATACAAAATATGCTAACAAAAATGATTATTCTAATACTGAGATAAAAATGAATTTGATGATTTAAAGATTACAAGAAAGAAACTCAGAAAAAATACCCGTTAGAGAAACTTAAGTTTCTTGACTGCTATATTCTATCTCTTAAAGGGAATATTAATGAAAAACACATGCTTTGAAATATCAATATAGAGCTTCAGATATACCTAAAATAAAATATCAAATTGAAGAAAAAATTAAAATGAAGGAGAAAGAGAAAACTATTAGAAACTGTTCAAGAACCTGAGGAATAAAGATCAATGGTTTTACATAATCAAATATGATTAAGAATACCTGGGAGAGTAATTCTTTGTATAAATATAAATTTAAATACAACTCCAGAGTTGGTACAAAATAAAATCACAATCCCACAAGAAAATATCCAGAAGTTTATCCGTGGCCTTTGGAAGATTGTAAGTTGAATATAAAATTGGACAGAGATGTCTTGCCCAAGAAACAGCTGTGTAGTTGACGCAAGTAGTAATAAAATTATTTTTTACAAGAAATATGATGGTGTTATCATAATGGAAGAAAGTGAACAATTCAGAATTTTACCAGGGTTAATCATTTTTAAACTTTTTATTTAAAAATACTTTCAAACTTACAAGACAGTTAACAAAAATAATACAAACTATATAGACAGAA
>JAQZBX010033757.1:0-10618 GCA_029593785.1 Cabassous unicinctus
GTCAATAGTTTAAATTTATTACTTACACAGTTAAGAAAAAACAATAGTCTTGTAATGATTAAACAGCACATATGATCTCAATAATTATTCTAGAACATTTAAGCTTGTCAGGTTATTTAGATTTTAGTAAGAATACAAAAGTATACTGTAGGCAGAAACTGTTGCCCAAAGAATAGTTTAGGGTCTTGATGACTCTTTAAATAAAAAATTAAAGCTTAACTACAAGTCTATTATAAAGTTTTAACCGCAATCCTAGTTTATTTAATCTTAGACATCAGAATAGAAACTACTAAGTCACCAGTTACTGTTCCATAAAAAGTTTACATCCTGTTGCCATGAAACTGAAAGTGCTTATCTAAAGTCAGTTATGCAAAGAGAATGCTTATGCTTGCCAAAAAAATAGAATATAAAAACTGTGCTTATCCTGCAATAAAGTCAGTCGTTAATTCTCACTCAATTTGGTGTGCGACTCATCACTCTCGCCAACTCCCTTAACCACCTTCAGTCTACTCCCTCATGCCTCGGCTGGACCGCGTATCTTTTGCTTTCAAAATCCTCTGTCTTTGGATTTTGACAATTTCACTCTTAATGTGTCTTGGTGTAGATCTCTTAGAGTCTATCCTCTTTAGAGTTTCCTGTGCTTCCTGAATGTGTTCATTTATTTCATCTGATTTGGGAAGTTTTCAGCATTATTTCTTCAAGTACTTCTGCTCTTTCTCTCTATTAAATTCTTAAAGCTAATAAAACTTGAAACAAACCTTTTGAGTATCTAAACACTGTTTACAAACAATTACATATCCTTAAATTTCTAAATTGCAATTAAAGTTTTAGTATGGCTGATTCTTATGAATTCTTCAAACATCTTAAAGAGTGAGAAAACATACACAAGCAGTGGTTTATTGTGAAGCTAATGAAACTTAAGCTTTCAGGGGCCCTCCATTGCAAGGCCCCTTCTATTCTCTAAATACATATTTACTTTTATACCTTATCTGCATTCTTTTTCTTAAACAATGCTGCACAAATTATGTAAGCTTCAGGACTCACAAAATCTGGATCCCTTGTGCGTGCTTCCTAGGATCATTGATTTATTTATTTTGTTATCCTCCTAGTGTTTCTGTAATATTATTTAGATTCCTTCCTGGGCTTTCAAAAATCTGATCAGATTCCAAAGAAAAAGAAGTGCCATCTGGGCCCAGTGGAGGTCTTCAATTGATTCTTGATCAGGATTCAAGACCTGCTTGTGTGGTCCAAGGTGCTTCTTAACCCAGGCCACAAACCACTAGCTGAGCTTCTTTTTTGTTATGTCTGTAAAACTTTTAAAGTTCATGCCTTTCTCATAGGTTTTAGCTTTTTTGAAACCTGGGGTCGCTCTTCAAAATGATGTGCTTTCAGTCTCACTGGTCCAGTATTTTATAGCCCGTGGTCTTATCGTTTGATACGTTGATGAGGACTTTTGCAATTTTGAAAATTCATGTATTCCTGTCAATACAATATTTTAGTGTATTCACAAGGCCACCTAGAGGCTTCGCTTCCTAGAAGACAAGGGAGGAATTGAGTCTGCAGAGTTAAGTGGTCTCTTTAGAATTGTTGGCTAATTAGTTCTTGGATGACACTGTTGTCCTAAACTTCTACTTTGATAACTGAGCGTGAGCAGCCCAGGCCCTCAGCCCTTTTTGTTCTGCCCACAGTTCTCTCTCCCTTTTTTTTCTTTTTAACACATTTACTGAGGTATAATTTACATACAATAAACTGCACATATTTGAAGTGTACAATTTGATAATCTTTGACATATGTGAAACCATAACAACAATCAAAACAATAACTATATCAATCAGCCCTAAGAGTACCCCTGTATCCCTCCCACTCAGCCACCCCTACCTAGGCATCAACTGTCTCTTTATATTAGTTTGCATTTTCTAGAACATTATATATATCGAATCAAACAGCATGACTACTGTTTTGTCTGGCTTCTTTCCCTCAGCATAATTGTTCTGAGATTCATCCATGTTGTATGTATCGATAGTTCATTTCTTTTTATTGCTTAGTATTCTGTTGTATGGATATACAATCTGTTTATCTATCACCTCTGGATAGACAAGTTATCTCTGATTTTTTGCTATGGCAAATGAAACTGTTTAAATTTTCATGTAAAACTCTTTGTATGGACATATGCTTTGATTTCTCTTGGGTAAATACCTAGAAATAGAATCATTGGTCTTATGGTAAATGAATGTTTAACTTTTTAAGAAACTGCCAAACCATTTTCCAAAATAGCTGTACCATTTTACATTCCTACCAGCAGTAAATGAGAGTTCCAGATTCTTTGCATTCTCTCAAAGTTCTCATTTTGTCTGGAACTATTTGGCATCTCACACATCTGTGAGTTGCTTTCCTTACCCAGATGGAAACAAGTATGTACATATATTATAAACAGACATGTAAGTACTAAAAGAAGCAAAATGTCCAATGTGGTAATATTTCTTATTAAAATAAAAAGTTAGACATATCCTATTATCGTCATCATTCTTGCGTGTTTCAACTACCTTTTTGTGCTCTTTTTCCATTTGAAGTGTCATCATGAACTCATGGTCTTTCATAGACTCAACTTGTTCCACTAACTATGACGGTAATAATAACAATCATAAAAGAATTATTATATTATTATCAATGCTGCAATTGTCACAAAGGAGGTTGGTTCCTTTGTCTTTTCAGCACTGCTGATGTTATTTTTTTTTCCCCTCTTCCCCCACTCCTTGCTGTTTTTGCGCTCGCTGTCTGCTCTCTGTGTCCACCCACTGTGTGTTCTTTCCATGTCTGCTTTTCTCTTTAGGCAGCACTGGGAACCTATCCTGGGACCTCCAGTGTGGAAGAGAGGCACTCAATTGCCTGAGCCACCTCATCTCCCTGGTCTGCTGCGCATCTCACTGTCTCTCCTCTGTGTCTCCCTTTGTTGCATCGTCTTGCTGTGCCAACTTTCCGCAGCAGGGGCCGCCAGCTTTCCATGCAGGGCAGCTTGCCTTCACCAGGAGGCCCTGGGAATTGAACCTGGGGCCTCGCATTTGGTAGACAGGAGCCCAATTGCTTGAGCCACATCCACTTCCCTGCTGATGATCTTTAAAGCCCTCTGGCTGTCTAGCAACACATTCCAGTTCCATCTAGTCTGATTTTTTCTGGTTCCCCAAGACACGGGCTCAGCACGCCTCCTTTGAGTGGAGAACAATATTAGTGTCCTGGTCTCTGGGACCAGGGAGTACACAGGAGATTCATGAGAGTTGACAATGGGGAAGGGGGCCCCCTCTTAGTAGTGACTTAGCAGAGAAAATAATTATTTTTTAAGATTGGGAGTTTGCATTATTTTTCTAATTTAACGTAGCTTAGTGTTGTACCTTACATTTGTTACACTGACATAAATAACAGATAGTTTTTGTTGTTTTTTTTGTTTGTTTGTTTTTTGGAGGTACTAGGGATTGAACCCAGGACCTTTCATGCAAAGTAGGGGTTAAACCACTGAACTATACCTGCTCACCTAACAGATAGTTTTTTATATCTTGGAGCAAAGAACATTAGATTGGCAAAGGCATAGGATCTAGGTGTATCTCTGGGTCCAAAGAGTAAGCTCAAGAGGTCTTGCTTTCTTCACTTCATCTTCTCATCCACCAAATGAGGTAGGTGCTATTGTCATCCCCATTTTACAGATGAGGAAACTGAGCTTCCCAACCTTCTCCAGTTCCTGGCACATGTAGAAAATAACCATTGTATAGCACACAGGGTTAAACAAATGAGGCTGGCAGGGACCAGAAGTGTAGGGTGGTACGGCGGTTCAAAGCTGTATGTACCCCAGAAAAACATGTTCTTAAACCTAATCTGTTCCTGTGGGTGCGAACCCATTGTAAGTAGGACCTTCTGATGAGGTGACTTCAGTTAAGGGATGGCCCGCCTCATCCATCCGATTACTGGTGTCCTTCATAAGCAGAATGAAATTCAGACATTGGGAGAGAAAGCCACAGGAAGCAAGAAGCTGAACATCAACGGAACCTGGAAGAGAAGGGAGAAAACAGAAGACGCCGCCATGGGCCTTGCCATGTGACAAACTAGGGACCAAGGACCACCAGCAGCCAGCCCCAGAATGCCAGTCTTCTGGAAGAAAGCATCGCCTTGATGACATCTTGATTTGGACTTTCTTTTAGTCTCAAAACTGTAAGCACTTAAATTCCAATTGTTTTAGCTGAACCATTTCATGGTATTTGCTTGAGCAGCCTAGGAAACTAAAACAGGTGATCAACCAGTTCCAGTTTGTCCAGGATGTTCTTGTTTTTAAACTAAAAGTTCCATGTCCCAGGAGACACTTCCCTCCCCCAGTCCTCGGTAAACTGGGATGTTTTGTCACCCTAACAGAGGTGTCTGGTCAGGGGACTCCAGCTGTGCCAAGCCCAGTCTGTTCAGCAAATCTGGGGATGAATATCTTGCTGCTCCTGTAACCCTTTAGGGTGGGTGCATTGATGTGCCAGGTCACTCCAGGTGATGCTGAGTAATCCGCCTGAGGTCACACAGCTGGCAAAGAGACGAGCCGGCCCTACACCCAGCTCTTTCTGACTCCTGAGCCCAACTTCTTAAACATGATGCTTTGTCCTTCCCTATGTCTCCTCTTGCCTATACCCTACCCTTGTCGGGATGT
Organism: Cabassous unicinctus; assembly: GCA_029593785.1. NCBI lineage: Eukaryota > Metazoa > Chordata > Mammalia > Cingulata > Chlamyphoridae > Cabassous > Cabassous unicinctus. The sequence goes on from JAQZBX010033757.1 coordinate 4,676, forward strand.
CTTTACTCTCAAACACTCAATATTTCGGTATTGTTGTCCCATCTAACAAATATTTCTCAAAAATATTTGCATTTTTAAAGTTACCCAGGAAGAAGACGTGTGCTCAGGAGGACAGATGGTAAGAGAGACACCTACAAAGGGGTCTCCAATTTAGATGTCATGCTGAGAACTTTAGTTTTTTTCCCCATAGCCATAGGGAGCCACTGAAAGTTTCAGAGCTGGGGGGTGGGGGTGTTACAGGATCAACTCCTGGTTTTGAGATGACCCCCCTGGCATAGTGAGGGAGGATGGATAAGCCAGGAGCTGCCTGAAATGAAGGCTGGGAGATTTGCTAGGAAGCCAGTATAACAGCCCAAGGTAGCAATGATGTGGGCCCAAACCAAGGCAGAGGCAGTGGGAAATAAATGGACAGATTGAGCAGAAGTCTTAGGAAAGGGAGAGATTTAAGATGTCTTTAATTCATTAATTCTTCTATTTGTCCAACCAATCAATCTTATTTACTCCATCATTCATGTATTCAATAAATATTTATTAAGTACCCATTGGAGATTGAATCATGTCCCCCACAAAAGGCATGTTCTGCTCCCAACCCCTGGTCCTGTGGGTGTGAACTCACTTGTAAATAGGAGCTCTGAAGATGTTTCTAGTTAAGGTGTGCCCAAACTGAATGAGGGTGGGCCTTGATCCAATAAGGCTAAAATAAAGGAAATTAGACACAGAAAGAGAAGCCACGGGGAGCAGCCAGAAGCTGGAAGTATGGAACCTGGAAGAGAAAGAAGGTACTGCCATGTGCATTGCCATGTGATGGAAAAGCCAAGGAAGCCCAAAGATCTCCAGCCAACCAGAAGATACCAACCCCACAAAGAAGCAAGCCCTCTAGCCTCTGAAACCACAAGCCAATAAATTCCCGTAGTTAAGCCAACCTATTGCATGGCATTTGTTTTAGCAGCCAGGAAACTAAAACAGTGCCTGTTAAGTGCCTGGAACTGTGCTAGCCCTGAACTGACTCTGTAGTTTTGAACCTGGGTGACAAGGAAAAATAGGTGGGGAACCCAGGAGCAGGAACAGGCTTCCTGGACAAAAAGATCAATATTTGACCATGCTGCATTTGTCAGTTGTGGCCAATATCAGAATTTCCCTCTGAGATCTCTAAGGATCAACCATCACAAAAAACCCAGTTAAGATGACACTATTATATGGTATAATCTGAGGCCTCTCTGCCCAAAAATGTTCTTTACCCAGGCTTCATCATTAGAGATTCATTCTTTTGGATCAGCCACTGCTTCTAAAAGGGAAAATTCAAGTAATTTTTCTATGATCTTGTGATTCCTGTGCCCTAAAACTTTCAGTGGCTCCCATAACCATGACCATATAGGAAACAGTTTGAAACCCTTAGAATGATAAGCAAACTGGCCACATCACAGTTGTAATTTAGACATATGAATATGTCTAAAGCCTCTTTGTCTCATTAAACTATAAACTATTTTTCTTCACCATTGTTATCACCAGCACCTGACACAGCACCTAGCACATAGAGGCTGCTTAGTAAATATTTGTTAAATGAACGAATGAGTGAATGTAAAAGAGCAACGTGCCTTTGCTTTAGAGAGACTGGGCTAGATGTCAGCATTCATGGATTCTTTCCTGGCTCCTTTCTTGACCTTGGACTAAGCCCTCTGTGAACTTGAACCCCAAACCAAGCACAGCCACAGCCTAGCTTCCCTGAGGCTCTGAGATCAGGAATGGGCAAAGGTCACTGGCCCCTGAAGGCCCCTCTGGAGCAGCCCCCCAACCCCACCTCCACCCCAAGGGCTTTGCTGCCAGGGTGTTTAACACACACTGCTCAGGTGGTAGGACTGAAAGGGCTGCAGCAAAACCACGAAGAATGCTTGTTTCCTATCAGCTTTTACACAACATGCTTTTCTCTTAAGAGCAATGGAGATTTCCTGGAGATTATAGTTGTGATAAGTCAAATGAATGCTTTGGGCAATTTGAAGAAGAGGGGCTGTTTGTGTTTAAGACGGCAAAGTCCTGACCATCTGGATTTCTCTGCCCTGCTTACCTCTTCTGACAAGCCCAATACAGACATGTCAAGCTGGTCAGGCCAAGCCTGGAAAGACATCCCTGCCACTGGGCAGAGGGGCTGAGTGGTGGCTGCAATTCCCCTGGCTCTGCTCCGAGCACCCTCCTGTGTCTGCCCGGGAGGGGGGCGCCTTTTGCTAATTCCCACAAAGGCCTGGAAAGGGGCCTTTTTCTACTTGCACAAAAGCATTATGGGTTAGTGGTGGGAGACCTCTGGGGACACCACTGAAACCTGTAGGATTTAAAAGAAGCCCCTGCATCCAACCAAAAGCTGACTGGGACTCTAGCAGCCTCCGGGATGGGTTGTAAGGAATTCCTCTGCCCCGCCAGAACACTCTCTTGTTCCAATTTCAAGCCAAGATGTTGCCAACACCCTGTCTGCTCCCAGGGAGCCTGCTGCCCCAGACTCCTAGCCTGCCCCCTTCCCCACCAGGCCCGTGGGTGTGTTCCAGGTGTAGCTTGTTGTGCCCTAGATACCTTCTAGCGGTTACGAATCAGGCCATAGGCTCAGATGCAAGAAAAGTCACGTGGTTTTATTTTTGTTAAATCAACTGCAGTTGGTCTCTGAGCCCTCTGCCCTCTCTACAGGAAGAAAATTCAGTTTTGGCAGCGATTGTGGTGCCCTCCTGCTCCTTGGGGAGACCCAGTGAACTGAACAGGGACAGGGTTTTAGTCTTTAGTTGTTTGTGGGACCTGCTGGTGTACTTGTTGGCTAAGCCCACACAGTCCCTAGGAAGTTCTGCTGCAACTCTGAACCTGGGGGTTTTGTCAGGCGGGGAGCCTTGTGGATTCGATTATGTAATGTCCATCTCTTCTGCTGTCACGTGAGCTCCACCATGAGGGCAGAGGTATTCCTTTGTTCACCACTGTCCCCAGGGCCCAGAACCTAATGAACATCAAATATTTACAGACTCCAAGTAAATGTCCAAAAAATTCCTGTCTGAGGACGTGCTACCTCCCAGAGACAGCCTGCAAGGCAGTGGAGAGCCCAGACACTTGGAACCAAGAAACCTATCTGCTGCCCTGGATTGCCTGGTCTCCCCTCTTTTATCAGTCTACAGATTAAGAGAAACTTCAACCAATTGCAAAGTGTGGCCCTTGTTTGTATCCTGATTTGAATCAACCAGTTGCAAAAAAAAAAATTATGAGACAACTGGAGAAATTTAAACATTAACTGAATATCTACCTGGTGATATTAAGGAATGTCTGTTATTCATTAAGATCTGATGATGGTTATTATTACTGCCTTTTTAAAAAGTCCTTATTTCTTAGAGATACTAAAGTATTTATTGCCAAAACTATATGGTTTCTGGAATTTGCTTTAAAATAATCCAAAGGTGAAGTAAGAATGGCTGTTAAGTTTCTAATTGCTGAAGCTGGAGGATGGGTACCTGGGGGTTCTTTACACTATTTCTCTACTTCTGATTATGTTCAACAATTTCAATAATAAAATTTTAAGACAAGATTAAGCCCACGCCACCTCCTCCTGGAAGCCCTCTTAATTTCCCAAGTGTGAGTTAAACCTCTTGGTCTAAGTCAGATCTCTCCTCTGGATTTGTCAATTCACCTACTGCACTGAATTGCAGTCCAGTGGTGTACCTCTCCCTCTGCCAGGCCTTTTGAGGGAACAGCCTGCCCTGGGTCCCCACCATCTCCTTGGGGCATGGTTCCCTGCCTGAATAAATGGATGACTCTTACTCTTCTGTTTGTTTGTGCTTGAGCAACTTGAGCTCCAAATAGCAGTTAAATTCCTTTGATGGCAAAGCTAAGCCATTTTATAGAGTTTGTTTGGTCTGCTGGGGTGGGGTAATGTAAAAATTCTGAAAGTGGATGATATTTGCCTCTTTATGGCTGAGGTTGGGAAAGTTTCCTGGAGATTGCAGTTGCTGGCTGGGATTGAAATGTTCTGAGGAAGCTGCAGAACATGTAGGTGCTGCTTTCCACTTGAGTCCAAAGTCTCGCCTTCTGATCTGGCCAGCGCCTCTTCAGCAAACCCAGCTCACACCCTGCTGGGCAAAGGAAGAAAAGGCAGAGGAGCCTGGTGACCTGGATGACTTGAAATGCCGGTAACAGGACGGGAAATCCTGCTTAGGCACGTGGTGGCCACTAACACTTAGGAGGCCCGAACAACAGCTCCTGGAGAATCAAGCACCACAGCTCCTGTTCTCGCGGCTCTGTCGTGGAGGTGAGCCCGGAGGATGAGACTGCTCGAACTGCTGATTTTCCTGGCCCACTGGGGAGTCACCAGGGCTGAGCCAGGTATGGCACTGGGAACGCCTGTGATGTCTTTGTACTGTGAACTCGGGATCCAGGGCTGCTGGAAGTTGCCATGAGAGCTGAGAGTACTGCTAGAAATAGCAACTAGGGCAGGGAGGTAGAGCTGAGAGTCAGTGGGGGTTTGGTTGGTGCTATTTGAGCCTGAAGAGTCTAAGTGGGGTGCCAGCAGGCCAGGCGAGGGATGCTGACTTTGCAAAGAGGTCTGGGTACATAAGAGCCAGCCAGCTGGTAGAGGAAAAAGGTGGCAGGAAACATGAATCCATTCAACAAATACTGCTTGAGGGCTTTCTATGTACCAGGCACTGTTCTAGGCTCCAGGGATATGACAGAGAAGGAAACAAAGGAAGTCCCTGTTCTCAAGAAGCATCCTTTCACTGGGGAGAAACAAACATAACCCACGTAAACAAGAAAAATATATAGTATGCCAAGAAGCGATAAGTGTTATGGAGAAAAACAAAGCAGAGTAAGGGGGTAGGGAGCGTGTCGGCGGAGGGTATTTACTGGGTGGTCGGAGAAGAGCTCTCTAACAAAGCAACATTTGAGTAGAGACCTGAAGTGGTGAGGGAGAGAGCCATGAGCCACGTGGGCGTCCAGGTCAGAACATTCCAGTAAGAGACAAAGTGCACAGGCCCTGAGGTGGGCGTGTAGGCGATGAGGAACAGCCAAGAAGCCAGCGTGGGCAAGGGGGGCAGCAAAGGGAATGAGGTCAGTGGGATGGTGGGGAGGCCGGGCAGGCGTCAGCTCACGGAGGACACTTAGACAATTTTAAGGACTCAGACTTTCACTCAGGGTGGAATGGGAGTCCTTCGCGGGTTTTAGCACGAGGGGTGATGTGATCTGATTTATGTGTGTTTGAAAGGATCCTGCTGCTCTGAGAAGTGACTGAAATGGGATACAGGAAGGGTGCCCAACTCATCCTGGTTTTAGCAGGGAAAGTCCCATGCCCCAGGCACCCCGTCGTTTCCCGGCAAACTGGAATGGCTGGTGGCCCTAGTGGAGACGCAGCAAAATCAGTGAGGAGGTGATAATGCAGCGAGGGAAAGGAGAGGATGGGGGCTCAGACTGGGGTGATGGGAAATGGTCGGATTCTGGACAAGATTTACTGCAGACTGTGGGTGAGAGAGAAAGAGGAATCAGTGGTGACCCCAAGGTTTTAGTCTCAGCATCTGGAAGGATGGGGTTGCCGTTTGCTGAGATGCAGGAGGAGGAGATCAGCAGTTCAGTTTGCGACATGTCCAGCTTGAAATGTCTATTAGATTTCCTCCCACTTGGAGAGGAATCAGCAGGTGGGCTGGACCTGTGGTTTTCCTTAAGATTCTAGATTGCCCTTTTCTGGGGTTCTTTAAATGGGACCCTAGAGATGATCCAACACACATTCTCTACAGCTGCAGAAACTGAGGCCCAGAATAGGGAAAGGACTGGCTCATTCTGCTTGCCCCCGCAGTGCTCATTTCTCCCAGGCTGGAATCCAAAGAGCCAGCGGCCCTTAGGCGCTCCTGTGGTCAGTTCACTTTTTCAGACTCTATCCAAGAGCAGCTGGGAGCCTTGGTGATGACTGGGCATCCTCAGGAAACCTGTGTGAAA
>JAQZBX010033757.1:10718-25360 GCA_029593785.1 Cabassous unicinctus
GGGCCTCCCATCTGGTAAACGGGAGCCCAACCAATTGAGCCACAGCTGCTTCCCTCCCCCTCACTCTTTCACCTTCAATATGTTTCCTTAGAAACTCAAATGCCAATGGGTATCCCCAACCCAGAGTCTTAGTGGTTAAAAAGAATTGCCCCCCACCATGTGCAAAAATGTTCATTACAGCATTGTTTAAAACAATGAAAAATTGTTTCCAATAGTGGAATAGCTGACTAAATTATGGTACAACTATCTGGTGGAAAAATTTCAAAATAATACAGAAAAATAGAAAACAATATACAACATTCATTAAGTAGTTATTATGTGCCAGGAACTGCCAGAATTTCTGCATACAGTATTTTAACATAAATACCCTCACAACAGCCTTGTGAAGTAGAGATTATCATACCCGTTTTACAAACAAGGAAACTGAGCCTTCAAGGAGTTTAAGTAACTAACCCAGGGTGATATAGCTAGTAAGTGTCTGAGTTTGGATTTGAACTCGAACTGTACAACTCTACTCTGTTTATAAAATAATTTTAAGTAAAAAATAACTAAGGAAAATAGCTAAGAAAAGCTAACATTTATTTATTGAGCACTTGAGATAGGCCAGGCTTGGGTCTAGGTGCTTGACATCCGCTGTCCTTTTAAAATTCATAAGAAACATGGAAGAATAAAAAAAACCCTCATTTGATTTTTATAGCTCCCGTGAAGTAGGTACTATTATTATTATACCCATTTTGCAGATAAGGAAAAGCGAGACTCAGAAAGGCCATGTCACTTGCGCCAAATCCCAGAGCTAGGAAGTAGCAGGACAAAGCCTGTGCTTGGTTGCCTTAGGCATCCTTCCTTTCACTAGCTTCTTGGGATGGTGGGGTTCATAGGTACTATTTTTCCCTTTTCTCCAAACTTTCTGGGAGGTATATGTCTAGAATTTAAAAACCAAAATTAAATTTTAAAAGACTTTCTCTGCCCTGTACATTTTTTCAGACTCTGCGTCTCTTCCTGAAGTGCACAAGAACTTTGGGACATTAAGTCATGCCTGCTTTGCATAAGCAGGGCTTCTGCTTCTACCTTCCTCAACCAAGAGTTTGGGTGGGGCTCCAACTGCCGGCTCCTACTCCTCCCACACTGACCCTAAGCACCACGGCACTCACTCCTCAGCTTCTAATTGCAGAGAAATAGACAAATTCTTCCAGGGTGGGTTAGCGCCGCAGGGAAACAGTTCCCTAAGGGCCAGGCCACGGCTGAAGGAGCAGGACCAGCCAGGGAAGGGCAAGGCCAGTGCCTGCATGGCATGGCCTGGGCCTCGATTCCCCATCTGTAAAATGGGATAATCCCATCTATATCATGGAGCTGTTGTGAGGAAAGGAATCCATGTGTTTAACATAAGGGCTCAGGAAATGTTGATTTTAACAAATGAACCCCATGCGTTTGGGGGCCTTAGTTTACAAAGTTCCAGATAAAATGCTTTGGGGTTTATTGCTGAGTGTCAATAGCAAAGGACTGAATTAGGGACCAAGATCACTTTGTGGTGTGGGTCATACACAATGACAGACAAACGTCAGGGTATCAGAGTTAGGGAGCTAGAAAGGACAGGGCCCTCAGAGAACGTTTTTTCATTCTCTCAACTTACACTTGAGGAAACTGAGGCCCAAGAGGAAAAGCGAGGGGACTGTGTCGCACAGGGAATGAGCAGGAAGGCTCTCCCCTACAAGACCCCTTTACTCTGGGCATGATTAGCTCCATATTTCAATGAGGAAACTGAGGCTCAGCCAGGGACAGTCCCTTGCTCAGGTTCCACTGCCTGCATGGAGGAGCCAGGATTCAAAACAAGATCTAGCTGATTCCAAATTTCCTGGATGCCCTTTAAACACAACCCACAGTTCTGCTCTTGGTTTTGCCTTTTAATAACTATGTGACCTTGAGCTTCTATTTCACTGTCTATAAAATAGGGATGATAGAGGAGAGATTAAATGTGATAAGTGAGATAATGGACGTCAAGTGCTGTAAAAGTTTAAGAGGTCATTATTACTTTAATATCTAAGGTCAGAAATACTAGCTGGTGGCGGAGTAAAGTGCAGGTTGATCATCTCAGTTCTGACCTGACATAAATCCCAGTTCCACCATTGCGTTAGTTTCCTCATCTGTAAAATGGGTACATAATAGAATGTACTCCATAATGTGAGGCCGCATGGGTAGAGTGCCGGTGAAAATTTTTTCAGGTCTCATACATTTCCACGGGCCTTGCAAAGTTGCTGGGCCCTGGGCCCTGCATTAGTCATCCCCAGTGGAGAAGAGGGCCCGGCGACCCCGCCTTTGGAAGTAGGAGCCCGTTTGCCTGCCCAGGGATGGGGAGCAGAGTTGAGGTCTCAAAATTAAAACTAGAGGCCGTGCTGTGCTCACCGGCTCTCCGCTCAACTGGGCCCACTCAGGGGGAGGCAGGATCTGGCCTCACTTTGTTCCGCTTCCACCCTGGCCCCACTGACCCCACGTCTCCCTCCTGCGGTGAAAGAGGCACTTGCACCATCCGCCAGGAACCAAGTGCGGAGTAACTGCTGCTCCGCGTTTACTGCGCCTCATCTCGTATTAGCTCATTGTAATTCTCTACCCTGAGAGGTAGGGAGCGCTATTACCCTATTTACAGACGAGGAAGCTGAGGCCCAGAGTAAACTGCCCTTGTTCACACAGCTAAGTGGGTGGCGCGGCTGGAATTCCAGCCCAGGTCTTTGCCCTCAGCTGTATGTGATACTACATTTATTCGTGTTTTCAGTAATTAAGAACAATAATCACAGCTGAGATTGGTAAACCTTTTTAAAAAAAACTCAAGTAATACATGAATGCTTTCTTACTGGAAAAGAGTCAAGCGATACGAACGTATAAAGCCTTGATGTGGTTTGTGGGCCGGCAGCACTGGCGTCCCCTGGGATGTTAGAAGTCCACCTCAGACCTAGGGAGTCAGACTCCTCGTTTTAACAAGATCCGTAGGCGAGGCGTCTGCACTGTCAAGTTTGAGAAGCGCTGGTCTCCAGGGTGAAAACATGAAAGGGCCGGAGCCTCCACACCCGCCCAGTCTCACTGCTGCCCCCCAGCGGCAGCTGCTGGCAACAGTCTGGTGTACTAAGATCCTTCTCCACAAGCCCTTTCATGTTCCCTCTCTGAACACCCTCACGTTCAGGGAGGCCAAGTGACTTGCCAACGTCCCTCCAGCAAATCATGCCAGAGCTCGGATTAGAAACCAGAGCACCCACCTTCCCATCCAGAGTCCTTCCGCCGTCCCTTCTCCGTGACACGCTAGTTAGAGCTCAAGTCCTTTGGTGCGGGGCTGGGCTCTCACAGTCTGCGATCAATTCCCCAGAAGCCTGTGGCTCCCATTCTTTCAGGGGTGACATATGCGTTGTAACAGCCACCTTCTGGTGGCTCCAAGTTAACAGGCATAAGAACATTGTGAGTTTGGTTCTCAGTTCCCTCATCTGTAAAATGGGCATGAAAATCCCCACCTCACGCAATGACTGCAAGAAGGAAATGGGGTAAGCCTGCAAAGGGCCCGGGGCCTCGCTAACTTTCTGTGAGTGCTTACCAAACTAATTATCCTCCCCACCGCCTCCTGAGGTAGGTGTTCCCTCACTGACTACATATTTGCGTATCTTCTACATCCCAGGTATGTTGTAGGTGCTGAGGATCCAGTGATGAAGAAGACATCCTGCACACTCTTGTGGAACCAACATTCTAGACAGGGAAGATAGATGATAAACAAGCAAACAAGATAATTTCAAATGTGAGGGTGGAGGAGACTGAGGATGGAGGCCATAGCTAGTTACTAGGTGGGGGGAAGTTCGTCTCGAGGTAAGGTGGTCAGGGAAGGCTTCTCTGAGGAGATGATCTTTGGGCTGAGGCCTGAGTGAGGAGGAGGAAGCAGCTGTGTGACGACTTGTGTGAAGACCGTGCAAGATCTCTTGGTACCAGGCCTGCAGACACACACACAGGTCACCAGAAAATGACCTCCTGGGAGGGGTAGAAGGCGTTCTACACAGCAGCTAGAACTGAAGCTAGCGACTTCAAGTTTATCTTCTAGGAAGAGACAAAGTGACAACTGAACCTTAAGCCTCTGTCATCAGATGAGAAGTTTCTGATGTGGAGAAATGCTTGTTGAATACAATGTGGGTTGAAATCAAAGGTATGGAAGAGCTCCATGTTTGTGGTTAATCGAGAAGGAGCGAGTCAGGGGAATGTTCTCCACATGGGCCTCACAGGAGGTGAGGGAGCCACACCCCAGAGAGAAGGGCCTCTCACTGCATCCAGCCTGGTGGGCCTGGTCTTAGGCTTGGAAGCAGGTGTGCCCCCTGCACAGTATCAATCCAAGGGCTTGGGAAAGCCCACAAACTCTGCCCACTTACTAACTGAAATGGGGCAGTTAACGTTTCTTTACTCTGATTTGCCGTTTTGCTTCTTTAGGAACATTTTCAAATATATTAGTGATCATAATATGTTTGAAGAGGTTAAATCCCTCCGCATTATAGACAAAGACTCTCAGCTTGGGTGAAAAATAAAAATGCAGGCATATTCTGTCTTTTACAAGAGATGCATCTAAAATATAAAGACACTGGTTTTACCCGTTTAGAAACCACATCTCCCTGGGAGACCATCTGGAGCCATAAGACCCTCCACCATTTACCATGTGATCACAGGCTTGTAGACCTTTGAGCCACTGTTTCCTTATCTGTAAAATGAAGATAGTGATCCATACCTAGCAGGGCTGCGGTGAGGATGACTGAGCAATGCATTTGGGAGGGATAATGATTTGCTTAATCAGTCATTTGCACCATAGTATCGACAAGTTTCTAATCCTTTTCTGAGATTCAGATCCGGAGAGGTGGGCAAAAGCTTAAGAGCATCTTGGAGGAAAAACTTCAGGGGGTTGAGGGAGGCTGCTGGGGCCAGACTTTACCCTTTGGGCCTGCCCTGGAGCCATGCTGTGATCTGGGTAGGGCCCTGTCTATCCAACCCTGAAAGCCCCGGAGGAAGTCTGGACTTCCTGGCCCAGGCCCAGCTTCCTGGGTGGAACTGGGGGGGCGGGGTAGGGTGTGGGGGTGGTTGGCTGTTGGCTCTGACAGGAAATGGAGGAAGAAGTGACAGCAATGATGAAAGGTGAGGAAATCCCAGGGCCTGGTTTCACCCATGTCATAGCCAGAAACGCAGGATTTGGGGCAGAGGTGAAACCTGTTGAAACTGTTTGGGCCAGGCCAGGCCCTGTGCTGATATACATGATAAATCCACTCCATCTCACCTGCTTCTTTGGATTCCTTTCCCTATTAAGCCAAGAGATTTTTGTTATCTCAGGCTCACCTGGCTCAGAGCTGAGTCCAGGTTTCCGTCAACCACTTGAGCAAAGAGGCCCACTCCCGGCTGCCTGGGCTCCTGCTCCGAATCCAGAAGTGCTAGCAAGAACACTCATATGAGAAATTCAGCCTAATCTGAAATTACGTTCCTCCTTGTCTGGGCTAGCACCCTTAGACTCCATTTCTACACATATTCCCCAGGTTTTTGCTGGTATTACTTAGCAAGATCTTACAACTCATATGGTGTGCAAGTTTTCTCTTCCCAGATCAGAGTTTTGCACTTATTTCCCTGGAGCATGATAGGATGTAGTTCAGAGAGGCTCACTGAGAAATAACTTGCCCAAGGTCCTACAGATAGTATATGGCTCCAGAGCCTGAGCTCTCAGACTTTTCACTCTCCTGCATTTGTTCTTTTTTATTTTTATTTTTAAATTGTTTGGGTAAGATTGACATCTTCATTATATTTATTCCTCTAATCCATGAACATGGAATGTCTTTCCATTTGTTTAGTTCTTTTTAAATTTCTTTAAGCATTGTTTTGTAGTTTTCTGCGTATAGGTCCTGTACTTCTTTGGTTAAATTAATTCCTAGGTATTTGAGTCTTTTTATTGATATTGAAAATGGAATTTTTCCCCTGATTTCCTCCTCAGGTTCAGTACTAGTGCACAAAAACATTACTGATTTTTGCGTGTTGATCTTGTATACTGCCACTTTGCTGAACTCATTTATTAGGTCAAGTAGCTTTGTTGTGGATACTTCAGAATTTTCTAAGTACAGGATCATGTCATCCACAAACAGGGAGAGTTTTACTTCCTCTTTTTCTATTTGAATGCCTTTAACTTTTTTTTATCTTGTCTAATTGCCCTTGCTAGAACTTCTAGTACAATATTGAATAACCATTGTGACAGTGGGCATCCTTATCTTGTTCCTGATCTTAGAGGGAAAGCTTTCAACCTTTCCCCATTGAGTACAATGTTGGCCTTGGATTTTTCATATATGCCTTTTATCATATTGAGGACTTTTCTTTCTATTCCTATCTTTTGAAGTGTTTTTTTATCAAAAAGGATGCTGGATATTGTCGAATGCCTTTTCCGCGTGCTTTTGTTCTAAACAAGCACTCTACTTAGAATGCTGGACCCCAAAGTGAAGCCGAGAAAGTGTTGGATTCCTCTAGGTTCTTGCCTATTGTTGGAGAAAAGTGGCGCTCATTGGGACTCAGAGACTGATGATTGCAGGCAGGAAGTTTATTGAGAAGCTCTTCCAGCAGAGGGAGTCTGAAGATTAGATTTCAGCCCGCCCCTGGAAGGTGGTAGATATGACTTTATATAGTACATCAATAGGCAGGGAAAACAAGTATAGCCTGGGGCCAAATGGCTAGGGGGTAGTGGGCTAGGAGGTAGGGTATTCTTGGAATGTGGGAGGGGTTGGTGGTGCCTGGGCCTGGATGGGGTGAAGTCCTTTATCTGCTCCACTGCTATATGGATCCTTTGTTCATTCTTGGGTGGGGATGGGTACCTCCAAGCCCATAGGCTATGGCTTGCTCAATCAGTCACGTAGGTTATGGCTGGAGACTGCCTTTCTTCAGTTTATGTCACTACGGGGGAATTGAGTCAAGGTCTTATGACCTATTAATCCTTGCAAACCTCATAAGGGGGAACCTCTAACAGCTATGTTGCATGATAGAATTTAAGAACATGCCAGTTTAGTTAGGTCAGTAAAAAGAATTTATTGGGAAATGGGGGAAAGAACAGAGCTTGCTGAGAAATGGGAGAGAAGGACAGAAATATGTACCAAGATTTCATGCAGGCTCCTCTAGGCAGAGAGAGCAGGCTTTGGCTTGTGTGGTCACCTTTTAAGCTACAGTAGTAATTATTCCTCCCCTTGATAATGCTAAGGGGAGGGCCCCAGCCATTATTGGTTACCCCACCAATGGTGGGGGCCAATGGTGAGGCCTCTTTGGAATATCTGAGGCCTCCCCTCAGGACCAGAAAGAATCCCAACTGGGAACTCAAGGCCGAGGTCACGGTCTCGGCAGGGTCTCGTGGCCATGTGGTCTGTCGGCCATGTTGTCTGCTGGTCCAGCCGCCTTCCCCCTTTCTCTATACTAACCTGCCTCAGAAGGGTCCTTGCGAACCACACAGTCAGGCTCCTGGTGCTACTGATGTGACACAGAGGTGTGGAGAAGGAAAAGGTTTTACCAAATGTCACAGAGCAGGTCACGGACAGAACAAGTCTGTGTTCCTTCTGCTTCACTCACTGCCTCCCGTGGGCCCTTCTCTGAACCTGGGTAACCAGAGGAGGCTTCCTCCTGCTGTATAGGCCCCTCTCCTTTGCCCTGGGTTCCCAGACTTCCTTCCCAGCCCAGCTCAGGGAGAGAGCAGCACTGAGGGAGGGTCTCTTTTTCCCTGCAGGGAAGTTCTGGCACATCTCTGACCTGCACCTTGACCCTGACTACAAGGTATCAGAAGACCCCCTCCAGGTATGCCCGTCGGCTGGCTCCCAGCCGGTACCCAGCGCGGGCCCCTGGGGTGACTACCTGTGCGACTCTCCTTGGGCCCTCATCAACTCCTCCATCTACGCCATGAAGGAGATCGAGCCGCAGCCAGACTTCATTCTCTGGACTGGGTGAGAGCAGTCACGACAATGGCTACCCTTCAGTGGGCACTCGCTGTGTGCCATGTGCCAGCCAGGCTCTCTGCCCACACTATTTCCTTTAGCCTCACATCAGCCATATTTTAGAGATAAGGGACCTGCAGCTCAAAGGAGATAAATAACTCCCCCAGGGACCCTGGAGTCTGGGTCTGGCTGATTCCAAAGATGCTCTCAACTCCGTGTCTCCCAGCCTTAGCAGAACACAGCTCTCACTGAGGCTGGGGACATGGTCATGGCCAATGCCTGGATTTTAGGCTGGGGGACAAGCACTGGTGCCACTCCCTCTGGGATTTAGGGACTTCATGCCCTAGAGATCCAAACGCAGGAAGAGAAGAAGGTACGGAGGTTGGAAAGTGGTTCAGTGATGGGACCAAGTGCCCAGTGCCCCAGGGAGAACTCTCTGGTCAGAGCACTGCTGGGCATGGGAGGCAGCTTGAGGGGTGATTACTGCTTGGCCACAGAGATGCAATTTCTGCTTCTCATCCAAGGGTGCTGCTGTAAGCCCTTCAGCTTTCCTCAGAACCTGCCTTCCTTATCACTCATGGTGTACCCCTTCGCTCGCATGCTTTTTCACTCCCTCCCTTACTTGATAGGGTGACTGGTCTGGTGCTCAGTCCTGGGGTAGACCTTAGGCATCCTGAGATGATGGAAACCCAGACTTGCCTTCAAGGAGCTCACAGTCTTGGGGGTGATACAGAAAAGCCCACTGACCGTTATGTCCCAGGGAGGAGGAGAGAGGGTCACGCAGGAGGATGTGGGAACCTTGTGGAGCACCTGACGCAATGTGGCAGGGTTGGGGAGGGCTTCCTACAGAAAGAGGTGAACCAGGGGAGCTGGTGGCGAAGGCCTCAGTGGATGTTCTGTAAGCCAGGATCAAACCCATGTTCCCCCAGCTGTCACTGAGTGTGACATGGGTGTGACCATAATGACCCTCAGATAGTAGGCTGTGGCCGGCAGGGGGAAGCTTAAGACACTTAAGAAATGAGACAGTGTCTCACGAGGGGCCGACAGCCCTGGCTTCCCTGGGCTTAGGAATCATTCCAAGGAGAGAGTGAGCTTTAGGCCAAGACCCTGGGCACCAACCCTCACCTGCTCCCGAGGGGTCTTGCTGGGGGAGCCCTGAAGCCTCTGAGAAGGGGACTCTCAGAGAAATGTGTAAAACTCTGAGATGTGCTCCGTCTGGGAAAGGTGGCTACTTTGGGAAACTTATGATACTTCAACAGGTACATGCTTTTTCCGGGAAATCTCTGGGACCTTGCAGAGGTGTATGGCATTATCCTTTATAATTCTTCAGTTTCTAAGAAATTTGGCTTCCCTGGGAGAGATGCAGTTCTTTGGGGGATAATCTGTAGAAACTGGATGTGTTTTCTATCAGACAGAATCAGATGCTCCAAACTAGGGAGAAAAATGGAATTTTTCCGATGTCTTTGGATTCCTGGCCTGTCCCCAGACTGCTCCCCTTGCTTCCTTATCAAGGGTGTCAGACACGCAGCAGGATGTACTGGGTGTGAGCATGGGCTCTGGAGCCAGGCTGACCGGGTTCAAATCCTAGTTGTATACCCGTAGGCAGAATTCTTGATGCCTCTGTGCCTTGGTTTCCTTATCTGTAAAATGAAGAAAACAATAGAACCTATGCTGTAGGGTTATTATGAGGAACAAATTAGTGAATATGGATACAGTGCAGAGAAAGTACCTGGCACCAGGAGAGCTGCTATGAGCTGCTCGTAGCACTATTACTGTTAAGCTCATTTACCTTCCCTGGGTTACTGCCTGGTCCAAAAAGACCTCAGGATCTCGTTTGGTGGGGCTCCTACCCATCCCCAAACCTTACCCCCCACCATTCTCCCTGTGCCCTCCTTCCTTCCTTGCTAAGCAGTTCTCAGGTGGATCCAGGAATCTAGGTCAGCCAAATGGGGGATAAAATGGTGGCACTGCTCCAAAGTAGATGTGAACTCCATCCTGTGAAGCCAGCTCCAAGCTCCTTAGAAACCCAGGGGAAAGGGGCAGCATTCAGAGAAGGCTTCTCAGTGCTGAGCTCCCTGGGAGCTTGCAGGTGGGGCGGGAACTCCAGAGCTTCCCTCTCTAAATAACCAAAATAGTAATTACAACCTGCCAGCCACTCTTACTACATTATCTGTATATATATATACTTTTCCCTCTTTTATTGAAGTCTCACAAAAACTGAGTAGATACCATAATTATCCCTATTTTACAGATGAGCTAATGGAGTCCCAGAGAGGTTAAGCAACCAGCCCAGGGACCCACAGCAGACAAAGGGCAGAGTGTGGATTTGAACTCTGTCCTAGAGTTGGACTTCCAACTCCTGCCTCGCCATTTCCCCTGAAAATGACCATTTCCACAGGCTCCTCTCTCCTTGCAGAGCCTTCCCCTCCTTTCCTTGTGCCTCTTCCCAAGTTGCCTGCACCAAACTGGTCTGAGGTGTTTTGTTTTGCAGGGATGACACGCCTCACGTGCCCAATGAGCGGCTGGGAGAGACAGCTGTGCTGGAAATCGTGGAACGCCTGACCAAGCTCATCAGAGAGGTCTTTCCGGGTAAGACTCTACTGTTGGTCCCTCCTATAGCATTCCCTGGACCCCAGGAGGTGCCTGGCATAGTCAAGAAATGACAGCAGCAAGATCAAGAATAATGACCTACAGCCATTGACCACCGCCTGCTGTCCACCAGGTTGTATCCTGGCACACCCAGCCATCATTTTCTTACCCTCCCAACAATCCTGCAAGGAGCATGTTATCTCATCGGCCTGTGGATTCTCACAGTCATGTATACGATAATGCCTGACGTTTCACTGCCTTCTGTTCCTACATTTAACGTCAGCCTCACAGCCCCTTCTCAAAGTCTCTATAGTTATATAGAGATGTCGTTGCTGGGCCAGTCCTGGCCCCAGAGTTGGCATCCATCTCCCTCAAACCTTCCCAGCTGTCGGGGCCTTGGGGAGATGCTGACTTGCAGCCGGTCCTGTTCCTTAGTGCCTCCAGGGTCAGGGACCCACAATGGGAGCACAGGCTGGCTCCATACCACTCTGCAGAGAGGTTGGAAAGGGGCCAGGTAGGGCGCCACAGACTTCTCCTACCTCTTTTATTGATTTGGCACTCACCCAGTTACTGCAACCCTTTTACTTGTTTTCCAGAGTTTTGAGGAAGATGGCTCTGTGAATTTTTGCTATTTGTTCAAAGATTCTGTGGGAGAATGGAATCTGGAATGTCTCATGCTGCCATCTTGGTTGACCAGCCTGGTGTTAATTCTTGAAAACATTTTTAAACAGGCTGTGCCAACTACAAGGTCCTGGGGGCTGAATCAGGCTCCCAGGCTGGAAGGTGGTGACTTCTTCTGAAGGTCCTAGTCATGGATGTTGATTAAAGAAAAACTTTTCAACATCATTACATTTAGGATCTCACAGCTTTATATTGAGTGATTCATGAATCGGGCAGGATCTCATTCAGAAATTAGAAGGGAGCTCCGCCGAGGGAGTGGAAAGGGGAAGGTCATTAGGGTGAACGTGGGAGTGGAAAGGGGAAGGTCATTAGGGTGAACGTGGAAGCAAGTGAGGAAATGTTCTGATTGGCTGACATTAAGTTTCATTTCACATAGAGGGTTTTACAAAATGGGAAGCAGATTGATTAGTATGGTGTAATTACCCCTTCTGAAATGGTATCTCTACTGGACTCAAACTAGTTTTATCACCAGGTGTTGCTTATCAGCAACCCTGTAGGGTGCTTTCCATTTTCTGGGAAAGACCCCACAGGTCATTGATTAGTATGGTGTTGTTACCCCTTCTGAAATGGTATCTCTACTGGACTCAAACTAGTTTTATCACCAGGTGTTGCTTATCAGCAACCCTGTAGGGTGCTTTCCATTTTCTGGGAAAGACCCTACAGGTCATTGATTAGTATGGTGTAGTTACCCCTTCTGAAATGGTATCTCTACTGGACTCAAACTAGTTTTATCACCAGGTGTTGCTTATCAGCAACCCTGTAGGGTGCTTTCCGTTTTCTGGGAAAGACCCTACAGGTCAATTGTTTTTCTCTGAGAGGTGTTTCCTCTCAGCAACATCCAGTGCAAGTGGCCATTTTATTTGACTTAATTCCCAGGACCCAGTTATGGAACAATGGTGATCAAAATGAGTGAAAACGGAGGGTAGGGGAGAAAAAAAAAGAATAAAAACAGCAGCAGCCATAACTAAATATATTGAATGTTAAATGTAGGGCATTGCTTTAAAAATTTTACATACTTTCGCTCATTTATCCTTATGACCATTCTAGAGAGAATCATCTCAGTTTTATTGATGAGCCTTGGGCCAGGTAAACTGCTCTAGGTCACGTAGCAAGGGTGGGGACACAAATGCAGGCCTGAGTGCTGTTCTTTTTCACCACTACCACTGGAGTCCCATCCCACATCTGTCCTGGAAGCAATCTCCTTTTCTCTACCCCTTGACCCTCAATGTAAATCAATTTATGCAAAGAGATGCCTGAACGCTTCCAGCCCACCCAACTTGACCCAACTCAACCCAAGGCTTGGGCCTATTCATCTTTTAGCAGAAGTCACTATTCAGGGTCAAACCAGGATACTATGCCCCTCCTTCCCACAAGGTAATACAGTATTTATTATTAATACCAATTCACAGATAAAGAACCTGTGGCTCAAAACTAGTCAGTGCCTATGGTGGGACTTAAACTCAGATCTAACTTTGAGCACTCTTTTTGCTCAAATAATGGGTGTATTAGTTAGCCAAAGGGGTGCTGATGCAAAACACCAGAAATTGTTTTTTTATAAAGGGTATTTATTTGGGGTAGAAGCTTACAGTTACCAGGCCATAAAGCGCGAGTTACCTCCCTCACCAAAGTCTATTACCACGTGTTGGAGCAAGATGGCTGCCGGCGTCTGCAAGAGTTCGAGCTTTCTGGGTTCCTCTCTTCTGGGGCTTGCCTCTTTCCGGGTTCAGCTCCTCTGCTATCTCCACAAGGCCAGCTGTAGACTATGAGGCGAACGGCTTGTCTCTCTTCCTGGGGCCTCTGCTGTGTCTCATCAACCTTCTCTCTGCTCTTCTGTGTGCTTACTTCCTGGGCTCCAGCATTAAGAACTCCAAACTCTGTTCTTTGCCATGTCTTTTCTCTGTGAGTCCCCGCCCACCAAGGGGGCGGGGCTGCAAGTCCTACTGACATGGACCAATCAAAGCCTTAGTCATTATTTAATCAAGTAAAAGTGAAATCTCTGAATCCAATATAATCTAATATGTCCAGAGGGACAGACCAGTTTACAAACATTATCCAATATCTATTTTTGGAATTCATAAATAATATCAAACTGCCACAATGGGTAAGAAAATACTTTAAGATTTAATATACAAATGCAAAGTATAAGGTTTTATAGTTTATAACACACTTGTACACTAATTGAATTTCCTAATAGCCAAGATGCCACAGACAGTAAGATGCATCATTATTTTGTGTATCACTAAGAAAAAAGAATGCAGCCACTTAAAGTATGACACATTACTTTCTTAAGGCCTCAATGGAAAGACACACCCCAATTTTAGAGATGGTGAAATGAAGATAAATTGGAAGAAATAAAACAAGGTATTATCTTATTTGAGAATGATAACACAGATAAAGCAAAACATTCCCCATTTCATTGACAAATAAACTGAAGCACAGAGAGGTCAAGCAACTTGTTTGAGAAAAGGAAGAGACTGAAACATGAGATTTTGGATTCCACGGCAAGTGCTCTTCTTGCCACATCCCACCTCTATTACTAATGAAAGTTGTTTGCAACACTGGTCCCTGCATCTCTAGCAGGGCAGAGTGCTTGGGAACACAGGCATACAAATCAAACAAATTCCATTTCTAGCTCTGCCATGTTCTAGCTGGTTAATCTCCTTTAGACTCAGTTTCTTCCTGCGTAAAATGAGGAAAATCATGTCCCTGATCATAAAAGGCTTATTATAAAGATGAAATAAGGTAACCCATTGTATTAGTCAGCCATAGGGGTGCTGATGCAAAATACCAGAAATCGGTTGTTGTTGTTTTTTTTTTTAAAGATTTTATTTATTTATTTATCCCCCCCTTGCTGCTTGTGCTCTCTCTGTCCATTTGCTGTGCGTTTTTCTGTGTCTGCTTGTCTCCCTTTGTTGTGTCATCTTGCTGTGTCAGCTCACCGCGCCGCGCAGGCTGGCTTGCCTTCACCAGGAGGCCCTGGGAACCGAACCCGGGGCCTCCCACATGGTAAACAGGAGCCCAACCAATTGACCCACAGCCACTTCCCTGGTTGGTTTTTATTTTTTTATTTTTTTATTTTATTTTTTATTTTATTTATCCCCCCCTTGCTGCTTGTGCTGCTGTGTCCATTCGCTGCATGTCTTCTCTGTGTCTGCTTATCTCCCCCTTGCTGTGAGGTCTTGCTGCATCAGCCCACGGCGCCATGCGAGCCAGCCTACCCTCACAAGGAGGCGCCGGGAAGCGAACCCGGGGCCTCTCATATGGTAAATGGGTGCTCTATCCATTGCGCCACACCTGCTTCCTGCCGTGAGGTCGCTGCATCAGCCCACCGCACCGCCCAGGCTGGCGTGCCCTCACAAGGAGACCTCGGGACGCGAACCCGGGCCTCCCATATGGTAAACGGGGGCTCTACCCACTGAGCCA
>JAQZBX010033758.1:0-25253 GCA_029593785.1 Cabassous unicinctus
GCTCTGAGGGGCTCTGAGGGGCTCTGAGGGGCTCTGAGGCGCTCTGAGGGGCTCTGAGGCGCTCTGAGGGGCTCTGAGGCGCTCTGAGGCGCACGGGCGCACCCGTGCAGATCCGCCTTCTCCTCACAGTGAGCTCACTTGGTCCAGGCACAGCTGCTCCTGAATTGTGGCTGGAGAAACTTAAACGGGTGGGAAATCTACAGACCCTGATGCTGCCACTGGCCGCACGCCTGTCACTTGTCACCTTCTTCCTTTGTGGCCCATTCTGGACCCCCACCTACCCACCCAGTCCAGGAGGCTTGCCTGTGGGCTGAGCCCCTGGTTTCCGGGCCCCTCTCAGGACATGCTTGGGGTTAGAACCGGGCACGGATCCCAAGAGGCACCTCAGCGGTCACCTAAGCTCCAGGCACCTTCACGGCCTGCGCTGTAGGCGCGGCTTCCCCTCCAGCTTCCTTCTGTGCCTCTGGCCTGTGGCATGAGGCAGGAACTGGGCCAGGAAGCATCAGAGCTTTAGTTAGGGGGCCTCTTCCTGAATCTGTTGCTGGAAGCAGCCCCTCCGAGCCTAAAGGAACAGAGATGGGAAGACGTTCTCCAAGTGGGGCCACAGGAAAGAGGGTGGAGCCATGCCTGCTCCCTCCTTCGTTCCCAGAGCCAAGGTCTGCCTGTTGGGAGCAGCACCCTGTTCGCCAGCATAGCCATCGCTGCCAGCACATCTTGAGGGAGCTCCTCTCCAAGCTGGTGTCTCAGCTAGCGGCCTGGGCAGGGCGGTGTGTGGTGGGACAGAGGGACACCAGAGTCACGCACCCACCGCCACGCCCCTCGCTGTCAAGCGGGTTCCCTACTGTTGGGTAGGCTCTCCTGCCACGACAGGGCACTCCGTGAGTCTGCAGGCAGGAAAGGCAGATACACCCAGGCTGCTGTCAGTCCTGGTCAGGAGAACCAGTGTTCTTGCCGGGTGTAGGGTCTTGTGTGATCAAATCGCCACCAAGAGGCTGGGTGTCCCCGAGGGATGGCTTGGTGTCAGGAGCTCAGCTTCGCTCTCCACTGCAAGCAGGTTGGACGTTCACTGGGTGGAAGCAAGGCCAGGCCACCTGGAGCGGCCAAGGACAGAGCCTGGATGGCGTGTGCAGACCGAGGCATCCTGTCTACTTGCAGTGGTGCTTTGTCTCTGCCAGGGCACTGCAGCACGACAGTAACTGCTTCGCAAGCCGCGTGCATTTCTGGCCTTGCCCCAGACTCATCAGGGTCTGCGAGGCAGCTTTCCTACTGAGCGTGCCAGGCGCTCCACAAGGCATTTTTCTCTGCCAGGGCTCCTCCTGCATGGGCCCTGCCAGGCCATTTGGCCCGAGCAGCAGGGTTGCTTGCACCCTGTCCTGAATCCGCTGCAGAACCCTTTCCTGCCCTGGGCCACCCAGCAAGTGGGTCAGATCAGGATCCCTAAACGTGGAATTGCTGCCTCAAAACCGGAGGAGGCCCACGAGCTTGTCTTCTTCCATACTTGTGGGAGGTGGAGGCGCGCTCGCTTGGGAGGATGTCCTGGTGTCCCCGCCACCAGGCCCCTTGAAACGCCACCACTTGTCAGGGCCTGAGTCTCCCTAGGGCTCTCCTCACCTCTGGGGTGCATGTGGCTTTCCAGGGCCTTCTGCGTTCTTGCCACTTCTGCTCCTCGGGTCCTAACGTGTTAGAGCTAGCACCGTGTTTGAAATGTCCAGACGGTCCAGGCCCCTTCCGAGTGTACTGAGGCCGCACGGCTAACGCTGAGGAGGACCTGTGGGCGCTCGCGGCTTCCGGTCCTCCTCGCTGGGCATTAAAGAACACATGGCCAGGCCCGCGAGAGCCCGGCACGCAGCCCGCACTGCGCGTCTGCCGAGTACGGGGCTGAGTCTGGCACAGCAGCCAAGCTGGGCCCAACCTGGCTGCGCTTGTGGAGGTCACTGGTCCTCCACGACCCACCGTTCTCGAGGGGCCAGACCCGAGACTGCCCCCACGACAAGGTTCTCCTGTGCAGATTGCTCGCCCTCCGAACTCTCTATCAAGTCCCATCCTTCCTATCAAAACAGAAAGAGCCCAGGGACAAGAACTGGGAAGTTAACGCACAGATGTCCCCTATTTGTTTTTAAAAAGGAACTCAACTATTTTTCTTGGAATGAAGTTCTGTAAAATTACCTATTTGCCTGTTATTCCTCAGTCACTACTTTTTTTAAGTAAATAAGCACTAAACAGGTCACAAACACTTAAACAGCATGTGCATGTCACCGGGCTCCCATCACAGAGGCCACGAGGACGGCGCAGTCCTCAAAAGTGAGTCCCGCCCGACGTGCACAAAGTCAGTTAAGTGGCGTCAGAATTCTGAGAAGAGAGCTCACTGCCCAGTGCACAGGCAGTGGCCACAGACCCGTCTCTCTTTATGGCACTGAACGAAAAGGGGGGTGGGGCTGTGACGGCTGGGGTGACGCACGCCTGGAAACATGAAGCTTGAAACGGGATCTGTGGTCCTCATTTAACTGTCCTTTCGTCCTTTCTTTAGTCTCCCCCAGAGATGTCCTTTCCTGCTTCTTTGGCTGCACAGCATTTCCTTCTGGAGGAAGAGAAGCGCGCAAAAGACCTTGAGAAACTTCTAAACACACATATTGATGAACTGCAGAGACACACTGAATTTACTCTTAATAAATACACCAAGCTAAAGCAAAATAGACACATGTGAGCTTTTAAACTTTTTTATTTGCTTTCTCCAACCGAAGAAAAAAGCTCTGGCAAATATTTACAAAGCTGATTAATGAAATTGAGAAATTTTGTTCTGTTTTCTTGAGTAAATGCTGTAAGGCAGCTAGAAAATAGTATTTTGTTCTATAAAGCTGTTTGTATTTCTGCATTAACATACTAAATTGTTCTGCTGTAGTTACTATAAAATAAACATGACTACTCCAAAGAGATTTTTTTCCAATCTAAGGAATATTTTGAAATTAAATATGCTGTTCCCCCCACCACTTGAATCATGTATACTAAAAACCTATTTCCTCTGTAATAATACAAATGAGGGAAAGGGAAGTGTATATTCCAAATGTAAATGAATCAAGTGCAGTGCAATTGTACTATGTTTGAAAACTCAAGGATTTTAAAAAACAAAAATTATTATTTAAATATTTGGGGTACATAAATATTCTAAAATTTCTGTTAGGAAATAGTGCATACAGCTTTTTTCTTTCTATGCTCACCTTTCTGATGTCTCTGTTTTTTCAACACAGTAAAGAATGTGGAATGTGCTGTTTACACACTTAAAATATATATGCCAAAGGGTAATGCTTTCTTGTTAGTACTAATTATGACATGGACCTGAACAAGAAAACAAAGCGTTGTTGTTGCTGCATTCTTCTTTGTAATCACCTTTGTTTTTAATACAATAAAGGACGTGAAAAATTCTGTGGACTTAAAACAAATGCCAGATCTGTATACAGCTGGTAATAGAGTGGTAGTGAACGAGAAGATTCAAGTTACAAATAATACAGCCACGGTGATCCAAGATTCTTTCTTTAATAATTATCTTTGTATCACTTTCCATTTTTAAATATATATATATATTATATACACACACATATCAAAAAGACTATGAAAAAATCCCTATGTAATTATTCAAGGTAAGTCCTATGCTTTTATAGTTTTTTTTTAATGTACTAAAAAATTAAATCACAACATATTGAAAGAGAAGTCAGGATACCTTTAGATAAATGCCGAGCACTGTTCCCTTGGTGGGACACTGCCACGTGCATCTGTGTGGCTCTCGCAGCTGCAGTCTCTACAGCAAGCCCGAGCCAGCAAGACGAGCGTCCTCCTGGGAGTCAGGTATTAAGAACTTAGAATCGTTGTCAGCAAGAGAATGAGGAAGGAATCCCCTGGCCTAATTCCCGGATCCAGCTCTTAACCTCCGAATCACCTCTCACGAGCAGGTAGATGGTGAACAAGTCATATTTGATGACAAAACATCTGAGGCAGCACAGCAGCTGCAGGACGGGAAGCCGGCCCCCATGCCACTCTTCTGCCCAGACTGCAAGAATGGGCTGATCGTGGAGGAGGGCCGGTGCCACCGCCACTTCGCCTGCAATACGTCAGCGCAAGATCTATCAATAACCAGGAAGGGGGGCAAGATGGCGGCAGAGTAAGGAGCTCCAAGAGCCAGCTCGTCCTATGGTGCAGTTAGTAATCACCCAGGGCTACCTAAATCACATGCCAGGAGACCAGAAGAGCATCCTGCAACATCTCTGGAAGAACGGAGGAGACGGCCCGTCTGCAGAGAAGCTGTGTAGGTAGAGGACTCCATGCCATGGAGGCCCATCCTCCACTGGTGGCACAAGCCGCCTCAGGAGCTATTCCCTGGCTGGACTTGGAAGCTCCACCTCACAAAAATGGGGAAGGAAGAGATGGTCGGACACCGACTTTAGCTACTGACTATTAAATACGGCTGGCTAACGTCCAATCCTAAGAACAGCTAAAGTCTGAACCTGTCCAAGTCAGAAAGAGGCCGTTAGCCACCATTTTAACTCCACCCCTGGCATGAGGGGAAACAGGGCAGACTGAAGATCACAGTGGCGCTAGGGACCGGCTTCTCTCCACCAAGATGGGACTGCTGCCCCAGCCTCGGAGGGGACCTGCAGCAGCCTCTCTGGGTAACTAGTCATCTAGCCCACAGGGACTGGACTGTTGGGCACCTGTGGCTCCATCCCCACCTCCTGATAGGACAGGAGGGAGAGCAGGGCTCCCTCAGTCTCTCAGGGTAACTGCAGTCGCTTTCGGCCCACACGGACTAGATTGTTGTGCACATCTGAGGCTCCATCCCCGCCCTGGCAGGGGAGGAGGGGGCGGTGCTTCATCAGTCTCTCTGGGCAGTTGTGATTTGCATGGCTTAATTTACTGCCCACACCTGTGACTTCATCCCCACCTCAGAGAGAGGAGAAAGGTGCATGGAGCTTCATCAGGCTCTCCAGGCAACTGCAGTCTAGGCCTACAAGACTTGGATTACTGCACATGGGTGAAGCTTTGTCCCCACCCCCAGCCAGGGAGAAAGGTGGGAGAAGCCTCATCAATTCCTGGGGTAATGTGGGCCTCCACAGCTCACAGTACCAACCATATCCTCAGCTCCTACTCCACCACCAGCAAGGCAGAAAGGGCAAGGAACAGACGAAAAAGGGCTGAAATTTTTCAGATTGGCTAAACATGAACTGTTATAAAGTTTATAAATAAGTTGAGCCAAGTATCAAAGAAGGGCTGTAGCCCAAAGCCAATCAAATAGAAAGTCCTCTATTAAACAGAGAAACTGAGCCCAGAATAAATACATCAAGTAAACTGGATGCCCAGACACCAAAAAAATTACATGTTATACCAAGAAACAAAGATATGGCCCAAAGGAACAAACTAAACCTCCAGAGGACATAAAGGAGTTGAGCCAACTAGTCACAGACGTTCAAACAAATCTCCTTAATAAATTCAGTGAGATGGCTAAAGAGATTAAGAATATTAAGACGACACTGGGTGAGCACAAATAAGAATTTGAATATATAGAAAAACAGCAGGTCTTATGGGAAATGAAAGGCACATTTAAAACACATGGAGGCATATAACAGATTTGAAGAGGTAGAAGAAAGGATCAGTGAGCTTGTAGACAGGGTCTCTTAAGGCGAAAACACAAAAGAATAGATAAAGAAAAGAATGAAAAAAATTGAACAGGTCTCAGGGAACTAAATGACGACAAGAGACATGCAAACATGTGTCAAGGGTGTCCCAGAAGGGAAAGAGGAGGGGAAGGGTCAGGAGGAATATTTGAGGAAATAATGGCAGAAACTATCCCAACTCCACTGAAGGGCATAGATATCCATGTCCATGAAGCACAACGTGTGCCAATCTGAATAAATCCAAACAGACCTGCTCTGAGACACATACTAACCACAATGTCAAATACCAGAGATAAAGAATTCTGTAAGCAGCAAGAGAAAATCAAGTCATTACATACAAGGGATTAAGTGCTGGTGCTCATCAGAAAGCATGGAGGCAAGAAGACTGTGGTATGATACATTTAATATTCTATAAGAAAAACTGCCAGCCAAGAATCATGTATCTGGCAAGACTGTCTTTCAAAAATGAGGGCAAGTTTAGAATATTCACAGCTAAACAGAAACTGAGTGTTTGTAACCAAGAGACCAGCCTTGCAGGTCTCTTGACCTTTGTTAGCTCAGTGAGTGGAGACCCACACAGTAACCAACAAAATATTCCCTTGCAGGGAATACTAAAGGAAGTGCTACATCTGAAAAGACAGGAGAGAGAAGCTTGGAAGAGAGTCTATCACTAAAAGTAACTAAAAATGTGAAAAGAAAGTGGTGAAAATAAGATACGACAGATAAAATCCAAAGGTCAAAATAGGAGAAGTGAGAACTGCCTTTACAGTAATTACATTGAATGTTAATGGATTAAACTCCCCAATCAAAAGACACAGACTGGCGGAATGGATAAGAAAATATGAGCCATCTATTTGCTGTCTACACGAGACTCACCTTGGACTCAAGGATACACATAAATTGAAAGTGAAAGGCTGGAAAAAGATATTCCACACATGCAATAACTGAAGAAAAAAAAAAAAAAAGGTGTAGTAGCTATACTTATATTGGAAGAAACAGACTTTAAAAGCAAAGCTGTTATTAGAGACAAGGAAGGATATTATATATTAATAAAAGGGATAATTCACCAAGAAGAACTAAGAATCACAAACATATATGCACCCAACCAGGATGCTCCAAAATACATGAGACAAACTCTGGCAAAACTGAAGGGAGAAACAGACATCTCTACAATAAGGGTTGGAGACTTCCATACACCACTCTCACCATTTGGTAGAACATCCGGGCAGAGGATCAATAAACAAAGAGCTTGAATAATATGATAAATGAACTAAACCTAACAGACATATACAAAGGCCTAAATTGCACAAATCACTTTCTCTGATCATAATGGAATGAAGATGGAAATCAACAACAGGCAGAAAAAGAGAAAATTCACAAATATATGGAGATTAAACAACACATTCTTAAATAATCAGTGGGTCAAAGAAGAAATGGCAAGGGAAATCAGAAAATATACCAAGACAAATGAAAAACGAGAACACAACATATCAAAGCCTCTGGGATGCAGCGAAGGCAGTGCTGAGAGAGAGAATTACAGCCCTCAATGCTTATATTAAAAAGAAGGAAGAGGAGTAGAAGGTGGGGTATATGCGAATCCCCTATATTTCTGATGTGACTTTTCTGTAACCTAAAGCTTCTTTGAAAATAAAGTGAAAAAAATAAGAAGACACTGGGGGAACAACAGAAGAAATTGTAAACATACATAAAAGATAAAGAGATCTTACGGTGATAAAAGGCACAATGCAAGAAATTCTTTTGAGCTTTGTTTTTGGGGAAATTTTGGGTTACTGAAAAGTTACAAATATGGCAGGGGAGGATCACTGGTGCAGGGTGTTGGCGGTAGGGGGATGTGTGGGGAAGGGTGCACCTGGGGCCTGCCTCTATGGAGTATGAGTGTATCCATATGGTCATGGGGTGGAGACCCACACAATAACCAACAAAATATTAAATTTCCATCCTGGGGAGTCCTGCTACATTCTCTAATAGAGTGGCAAGAATCTGTAAAGCACATAGGCAGTGCCTAGCAAAAGAGGACACACCAATACGCCAGGTCCTTGATATTAATGCTTGTACTTATGAACCGAACCTTATTCTTGTAAAATTGAAATTTAGCCTAGTAATATATATTGCCTAAAAGTTATCTCTGAAAACCTCCTTGTTACTCAAACATGGCCTTTCTCTAAGCCAAACTCATCATATAAGCTCACTACCTTCCCCCCAGTGTGGGACCTGACTCCCGGGGATGGGCCTCCCTAGCATCAAGGGATTATTACCAAGCACCAGCTAGTGAGGCAGTTAGAAAAAGACCTTGACCAAAAGGGGAAATATTAAATACAAATGAGTTTTTATGGCTAAGAGATTTCAAAGTGAGTCAGGAGGTCATTCCAGAGGTTACACTTATGCACACCTCAGGAGGATCTCGCTGACTGCCACAGTAAACCATGCCTCAAGCAGGGGTGTCCTGAGGGGTCTAGAGACATCTGGACAATAAAGGCAGGGCAGACAACCCCAGGGAATTCGCACCCTGTCAGTGGGCCTTACCTTGGAATATAGGTTAACCTATTTCTCCAATGTAACACAATTAGACTCTTTTACAATTTCCCTACACATGGTTCTTCTGCCCCTTTTATTTAAACCTATAATTAGCACTATACCCATTAAATATATGTCCCAGAAACTTAAATCTTCAATCTGTTCATATGCTGATTGAGCCCTGAATCTCAGCAGAGTTGCAGCCAGCACCTACTCTCCAGTTCATCGGACTTGCACAGGACAACTAACAAAATTATGATGATGGACAATGCCCATCCCCCAAAAAAGTATCTACAGCTGCAAGCAAGACAGTTCCATCCATCTGCCCCCTGGGATCTAAACCCCCTCTCAATCGGAAGCAGAGTGGGCATCACCATCCCAAAACTCTCAAAATTGAGAAATGAACAAACATAAGGGGGAATACAACCATGGACCAAAAAGTAGACTTATTATTATTCTAGTAATAGAAGAACTTGTAACATTGATATAAGGCAGTGGTCACAAAAGGTCCTGAGGGAAGAGAGAGGGAAGAATAAGTGTAAGATGGGGCATTTTGGGGACATTGGGATTGTTAAGCATGATATTGCAATGATGTAGTCAGGCCATTATACATTTTGTCAAAACCTATAAAATTGTATGGTACAAAGTTTAAACCATAATATAAACTATAGACCATGGTTAGTAGCAGTGCTTCAATATTTGTTCATCAATTGTAACAAATGTACCACACTAATGAAAGATGTTATTAATAGGGGGAAATGTGAGAGGGTGGGATATATGAGAATCCCCTCTATTTTCTATGTAGTTTTTCTGTAATCTAAAACTTCTTTAAAAATAAAGATTTAAAAAGTAGAATTTTAAAAAAAGGAAGAACTAATATAAATGAACTAACTACACAGTTGGAGAACAAGAAAAAGAACAGCAAACTAAAGCAGGAAGTACAAGATAACAAAGATCAGAGCAGAAATAAAATTCATAACAACAACAACAAAACCAGAATTAACAAAACCAAAAGCTGATTCTTTGAGAAGATCAACAAAATTGACAAACCCTTAGCTAGACTGACAAAGAAAAAATAGAGAAGATGCAAATAAAATCAGAAATGAAAGTGGGGACATTACTACTGACCCCACAGAAATAAAAGAGATCTTAAGAGGATACTATGAACAACTATATGCCAAAAAACTAGACAATGTAGATGAGATCGAAAAACTCCTAGGAACTTACAAACAGCCTACACTTATCCTAGAAGAAATAGAAGACCTCAACAAACCAATCACAAGTAAAGAGATTTAAACAGTCCTCAAAAATTCCCCTGAAAAGCCCCTAGATCAGATGGCTTCACAGGTGATTTCTATTAGGCATTCAACAAAGATTTAATACCAATCTTACTCAAACTTTTCCAAAAAACTGAACAGGAGGGAACACTACCAAACTAACTTTATGAAGTCAGCATCATCCTAATACCAAAGCCAGATAAACATATTATGGTGGACCTCAGGGAAGATGGAATCAGGCAAGGCAGGCAGGGATCAACTCTCTTACAAAAACAATGGAGAAAGGGCAAAAAATTGTCTGAGGGACCTGCTTTGGGAGTCAGCAGGCCAGGGCAGAACTGTACAACAGAGAGATGAAGAACCCGAAACGACAGCTGTGAGCTACGAAACCCCACAGTAACCGGGAATGACGCGCATCCCCCACCGTCAGGACGCACAGCCTGGATAAAACCCAGGGCTCACTAAGAGGGGAACAGGCATCTCCCTCCCTGGGAACAGTGAGGTGCAGGGGAAGGCAGAGAGTGGTTTCTCTTCCGTGAATTCAGCCATCAAAGCTACTTTGAATCTCTGCTCTGGTCAGACCAGAAACATGGGCAAGTGGAGGTTGAAAGAGACACGGCCATGGAAAAATTCGCCAATGTGTGCCAACTGCTGGCTGGCCAGGAAACTGCAAGGAGAAAAACCACTGGTAGGTCTCTCTTGCCCCCAACTTCTGGGAGAATATCTGCTCCCATTAGTGAGTCCCCCGCCCAATTTAGATAGCTTAAGCTAGGCAATTTAGACTTAGAATAAGTTGAAACAAAATTCAAAGAAGAGCCATGAAACAAAACCACTAGGCAAGGAAGAGAAATTGACCATCAGAGTAAATTCACCAACAAAGTGTTATTTCACCAATTCAGATGCCTAGACATCAACAAAAAATTACAAGCCATACGAGGAAACAGTAAGAGTCCAGCCAAAGGAAAAAAACAAATATCCTGATGAGATAAAGGATTTAAGACAACTAATCAATGATATTTAAACAAATCTCCTAATCATTTCAAAGAATTGAAAAAAAAATACGACTAAAGAGATAAAGGATATTAAAGACACTGTGATAGCATAAAGAACAATTTGAAAGCCTACAAAGAAAAGTAACAGAGTTTATGGGAATGAAAGACACAATGGATGAGATTGAAAATACACTAGAGGCACGTAACAGGAGATCTGAATTGATCAAAGACAATTATATTGAGGATAGAACATCTGAACTGGAAAAGACAGGAGAAAAGAAAGAGAAGAGAATGGAAAAAATGGATCAGGGTCTCCGGAAACTGAATGACAACGTAAAACACACATGCATATATATGTTATTGGAGTCCCAGAAAGAAAAGAGAATGAAAAGGGGGCAGAAAGGATATTTGAGGAAATAATGACTGAAAACCTCCCAAACCTTATGTAAGACATAAATATCAATATCCAAGAAGGACAACATATGCCAAACAGAATAAATCCATATACACCTACTCTGAGACACACTATTCAAAATGACAAGTATCAGCGATAAAGAGAGGATTCTGAAAGCAGCAAGGGAAAAGCAAAGCATCACATACAAGGGAACCTCAGTAAGATTAAGTGCCGACCTCTCATCAGAAACCATGGAAGTGAGAAGACAGTGGCATGATGTACTTAAGGTTCTGAAGGAGAAAAACCGCCAGCCAAGAATTCTGTATCAGCAAAACTGTCCTTCAAAAATGAGGGTGAGTTTAAAGTGTTCACAGACAGACAAAAACTGAGAGAATATGTTACCAAAAGACCCAATCGACACGCTAAAGGGAATGCTACAGCCTGAAAGCGAAAAATAAGGGTGAGAGACTTGGAAAAGAGTGTAGAAATGAAGTTTATTAGAAAGAGTCAATTAGAAGGTAAAAAGACATACAATAGTAAGATATAACAATGTAAAGCCAAAAGATAAAATGGATGAAGTATGTAAAGCCTTTACAGTAATAACACTGAATGTTAATGAACTGATTTCCCCAACCAAAAGACACAGACTGATAGAATGGATAAAAATATATATATAAGCCATCTATATGCTGTCTACAAGAGACTGACCTTAGACATAAGGACATAACCAGGTTGAAAGTAAAAGTTTGGAAAAAGATATTTCATGCAAATAGTAACCAAAAAAGATCTGGAATAGCGATACTAATATTGAACAAAATAGATTTTAAATGCAAAACTGTTATAAGGGATGAAGAAGGTCATTATATATTAATAAAAGGGACAATTCACCAAGAAGGAATAACTATAATAACTATAAATAACTCTCAGTACTGAATAGAACATATGGACAGAGAATAAATAGAGAGCTTGAATAATATGATAAATGAACTAGACCTAACAGACATATATAGAGCATTGCACCCCCAAAACAGCAGGATATACATTCTTCTCAAGTCTTATGGATCCTTCTCCAAGACAGACCAAATGCTGGGTCACAAGAAAGGTCTCAATAAATTTACATAGATTGAATTTATACAAAACACTTTTTCTGATCCTAATGGAATGAAGCTGGAAATCAATAACAGATGGAAAAAAGGCAAATTACCATATATAGAGATTAAACAACATTCTCTTAAATAACTTGTGGGGCAAAGAAGAAATTGCAAGAGAATTCAGTAAATAGCTTGAGATGAATGAAAACAAGAACACAACATATCGAAACCTGTGGGATGCCACAAGGCAGTGCTTTTGTAGTCCTCCACGCTTACATTAAAAATGAAGGAGGAGTTAAAATTGAAGACCTAGATGCAACCTTGAGGAACTAGAAAAAGAACAGCAAATTAACCCCAAACCAGGCTAAAGGAAAGAAATAGTAAAGATCAGGGCAGAAATAAATGAAATTGAGAACAACAACAAAAACAATAGAGAGAATCAGCAAAACCAAAAGTTGGTTCTTTCAGAAGATTAACAAAATCGACAAACCCATAGCTAGACTGACAAAGAAAATAAGAAGACGCACAAAAAAAATAAAATCAGAAATGAAAGCAGGGACATTACTACTGACCCCACAGAAATAAGAGCGATCATAAGAGGATACCATGAAAAACTGTACACCAAAAAACTGGACAATGTAGATGAAATGGACAAATTCCTAGAAACACACGAACAAACTACACTGACCCTACAAGAAAGAGGGTCAACAAACAAATCACAAGTAAAGAGATTGAAACAGTCATCAAAAACCTCCCAAAGATGAAAAGCCCGGGACCAGAGGGCTTCACAGGTGAATTCTACCAATCATTCAAAAACAATATTACCAATCTTGCTCAAGCTCTTCTGAAAAACTGAACAGGAAAGAATGCTACCAAACTCATTCCATGAAGCCACCATCACCCTCAGAGAAGGATACCACACACACACACAAAATTACAGAACAATATCTCTAATGAACCTAGATGCAAAAATCCTCAACAAAATACTTGCAAATCAAATCCAAAAGCACATTAAAAGAATTATACACCATGATCAAGTGGGTTTTATCCCAGTTATGCAAGAGTAGTTCAACACAAGAAAATCAATTAGTGTAATAAACATTAATAAATTAAAGAAGAAAAATCACTTGATCCTCTCTATTGATGCAGAAAAGGCAATTGACAAAATACAGCATCCTTTTGTGATAAAAACATTCCAAAAGATAGGAATAAAAGGAGCTCTCTCAACATAGTAAAGCACATATATGGAAAACTCACAGCCAGCACTGTACTCAACTGTGAAAGACCGAAAGTTTTCCTGGTAAGAAGAGAAACAAGACAAGGATGCCACTGTCACCACTGGTACTCAATATTGTGCTAGGAGTTCTAGCTAGAGCAATGAGGATAGATAAAGAAAAAAAAGGCACCCAAACAGGAAAGGAAGAAGTAAAACTTTCACTCTTTGCTGATGGTATGATCCTATATCTAGAAAGTCCTGAAAAATTCACAACAAAGTCACTAGAACTAAGAGATGAGTTCAGCAAAGTGGCATGAAACAAGATTAATACACAAAAATCAATTCCGTTTCTATACACTACTGATGAGCAATCTGAGGAAGAAATCAGAAAAAAATTCCATTTGTAATAGTAACCAAAAGAATCAAATTTTTTGAAATAAACTTAACCAGGACATAAAGGACCTGTATTCAGAAAACAAAAAACATTGCTAAAAGAAACTGAAGAAAACGAGTAAATGGAAGGACATTCTGTGTTCATGGACTGGAAGGCTAAATATCATTAAGATGTCAATTCTACCCAAACTGATTTACAGATTCAACGCAATCCCAATAAAAATCCCAACAGCCTTTTTTGCAGATATGGAAAAGTCAAAGATCAAATTTATTTGGAAAGGTAGGTGTCCCTGAAGAGTCAGAAATGTCTTAGAAAAGAAGAACAAAATTGGAGGACTGGATATCCATATTGAAAAGAAAGAAAGATTACCCCTATCTCACACCTTATACAAAAATTAACTCAAAATGGATCAAGGACCTATATATAAAAGCTAGAACCATAAAACTTCTAGAAGAAAATTTAGGGAAACATCTTCAAGATCTGGTGATAGGTGGTGGATTTTTAAACCTTACACCAAAAGTGTGAGCAATGAAAGAAAAAATGGATAAATGGGACCTCCTCAATATTAAACACCTTTGTGCTTCAAAGGATTTTGTCAAGAAGGTGAAAAGGCAGCCCATTCAATGGGAGAAAATACTTGGAAAGCACATATCTGATAAGGGTTTGATTTCCATGCTATATAAAGAGATCATACAACTCAATGATAAAAGGGCAAGCAACCCAATTTTTCAAAATAGCTAAAAGACTTAAATACACATTTTTCCAAAGAGGAAATACAAATAGCAAAAAAGCACATGAAAAAATGTTCAATATCACTAGCTATTAGGGAAATGCAAATCAAAACTATAATGAAATCTTATCTCACACCTCACAGAATGACCATTATTTTAAAAAAGAAAAAACAAAACTACAAGTGCGTGAGAGGATGTGGAGAAATAGGAACAATCCTTCACTGCTGCTGGGAATGTAAAATGGTGCAGCCTCTGTGAAAGATAGCTTGTTGGTTCCTCAGGAAGCTAAATATAGAACTATCGTATGATCCAGCAATCCCATTACTAGGAATATATCCAGAAGAACTGAAAACAGGCACACAAACAGACATTTGCACTCTGATGTTCATAGCATTATTCACAATTGCCAAAAGGTGAAAACAACCCAAGTGTTGTTATTTTTTATCCATTCATCAATCAATGAATGGATAGACAAAATGTGGTATATACACATAATGGAATACTATGCTGCTGTAAGAAGAAATTAAATTGGGACACATATGACATCATAGATGAACCTGAGGACATTATTTTGAGTGAAATAAGCCAGACACAAAAGGAAAATATTGCATGGTCTCACTAATATGAACTAAATATGAATAATAAGCATATGGAGTTAAAGCTAGAGTATAGGTTACTAGGAGATAGGATGAGGGCTGAGAAGAGGTACTGATGCTTAAATGTGTGTAGTATTTTAAATTAGCTTGACTCTAGAAGTATGGAAATGGATAGAGAGGAT
The DNA here is from genome assembly GCA_029593785.1 of Cabassous unicinctus. Lineage (NCBI taxonomy): Eukaryota > Metazoa > Chordata > Mammalia > Cingulata > Chlamyphoridae > Cabassous > Cabassous unicinctus. Next base: position 15,072 of record JAQZBX010033758.1, read on the forward strand.
GGTAATACATTATAGTGAGTAAACTAACATGACTGGTTTATAAATGGGATTGTGGCTGAAACACAGACATAAATGTCAATTGAAAGAAAGATAAAGAATATTCTAGGGACTGTATAACAGAGTGTATCCAGTGGTGGATGAGGATTGTGGTTAATAGTACAAATACAAGAATGTTCTTCTATGAACTAGAACAAATTTACATCACTATTACAAGGTGATAAGAATATGGTGATGCATGGGAAAATACAATTAATGTAACTTACGGACTATAGTTAACAGCAATATTGTAATATTCTTGCATCAATGTCAAAGAAGGAACTATACCCGTGCTGAGTAAATAATAGGAGTTATGGGATTTTTTTCTTTTGGACTAAGGAAAACATTCAAAAATATACTGAGGCGATGACTGCACAACTCTGATGAAACTGAGAGCCACTGAGTGTCCACTTTGGATAGATTGTACAAGCCATGGGCCTGTATAACACAGTGAAGCATGTGGTGGATGATGGACTGTGGTTAACAGTACAAATATGAGAACATTCTCTGATGAACTATAACAAATGTATAATACCAATACATGGTGTTAATAATGGGAGGGGGGAAGGGTGTATGGGAAAAAATATACCAAATGTAAGCTATAGACCATAGTCAGTAGTAATATTTTGATTATGCTCTTTCATAATCTGTAGCAAACGTTCCACAATAATGCAAGGTGTTGGTGGAGGGGTGATGTATGGGAATTCTGCACATTATGCATGATTGTTTTGTAAGCTCACTTCTCTAATAAAAAAAATATTATAAAAATATTGCCTGAAAACATATTAAATTTGACAAAAGACATAAGCCTACAGATTCAAGAAGATGAGCAAACCCCAAACAGAAAATTCACATTATGACACATCACAGTCAAATTTCTGAAAACTAAAGAAAAAAATCTTGAAAGAAGTGAGAAAGAAATGACACCTTACCTATAGGGAGAAAGCAATTTGAATAACAGGTAATTCTCATCAAAAACCATGGAAGTCAGAAGGAAGTGGTGCAACATTTTCAAGTGTTGAAAGTAAAAAGCAGTTATCCCAGAATTCTGTACCCAATGAAAATAACCTTTAGGAATGAACAGAAAATCAAGATATCTTTCAGATGAAAGAAAACTAAAAGAATTTGTCATCAGCAAATCTATTCTAAAAGAATTTTTAAAGAAAGTTCACTAAACAGAAAGAAAAAAACATAAGAGTAAAAATGTGGTAAATACAATAGACTGTTCTTCTCTTGAGTTTTCTATGATAAGAAAAATTTATAACTGTATGATGTGATTCTAAATCTAAGTAGAAGAAATATTTAAGATAATTATATTAACAGGGCAGGGTAAAGGCACATATAGGGAGGTAAGTTTTCTGTATTTCATTCCAATTGGCAAAATAATGACACAAGTAAACTTTTATAAGTTATGTATATATATATATCATATCTGGAGCTACCACTAAAAAAGCTGTACAAAGAGATATAGTTAAAATACTGTAGACAGGAAGCAGATGTGGCTCAACCAGTTGGGTGCCCGCCTACCACATGGGAGGTTTGGGTTTGGGTCCTGGTGCCTCCTAAAGAAGATGAGTAGAAGCCACACCCACTGCAACAAACTAGACACCACACTCGCAGCAAATGAGCTAGACACCACAACGAGCAGACACCTAAACGAGCAGATGCCACAAGCCAGCAGATGCCACAGCCCACGAGGAGCGGATGTGGCTCAGGCCGTTGGGCACTCGCCTACCATGTGGGAGGTCCTGGGTTTGGTTCCCAGTGCCTCCTGGAGAAGGTAAGCAAACAATGAGCAGACGACAAATGAGCGAACCATCTGTGTGTGTGTGGGGGGGGGATACATTTTTTTTTAAATACTATAGATAAGTTACACTGTAATTCTAAAAAGAGGTTCAAGAAAACCTGAAAAAGATAAGGCAAAGTAAACAGAGAAACAAACAGAAAACAAAAATACAGACTTCAGCCCTAACATATCAGTAATTATATTAAATGTAAATGGTCTAAATACACAAATTAAAAGACAGAGATTGGCAGAGTAGATTTAAAAATGTGATCCAGCTATATGCTGTCTACAAGAAACTCATTTCAAATATAATGATCTAGGCAAGTTGAAAGAAAAGGGTGGAAAAGATATATCATTCGAGCATTAACAAGAGAAAGCAGGAGTGGCTATATTAATATCTGATAAAATAGAGTTCAGAGCAAAGAGAACACTAGAGAAAGAGAGAGCTATTGTATAATGATTTTTTTTAAAAAAGATCAATCCACCAAAAAGACAAAGCAATCCTAAATGTGCACACACCAAACAGAGCTGCAACACATGTTAGGAAAAAACTAATCCAGTAAAAGTAGAAATATCAAATCCACAGTTATAGTTGGAGACTTCTACACCCCTCTCTTAACAATTGATAGAACAACTAGACAGAAAATAAGGATATAGAAGAACTCAAAACACTCTCAACCAACAGGATTTATTCAACATTTATCAACAACTCACAACAACAGCAGAATATATCTTATTTTCAAGTGCTCACGGAACATATACCAAGATATGCCACATCTAGGGCCTTCAAACAAACCTCAACAAATTTAAAAATTAAAATCATGTAGTGTTTTAGTTTCCTGGCTGCTAAAACAAATACCATACAATGGGATTTGTTCAACAATGGGAATTTATTACCTCACAGTTTGGAGACTAGGAAAAGTCCAAAATTGAGGTGTCAGCAAGGCTGTGCTTCCTCCCTGAAGACTTGGCATTCTGGGGCTGGCTGCCAGCTATCCTTGGGGTTCCTTGGCTCTTCTGTCACATGGCGAAACACATGGCAGTGTCTTCTCCTTTCTTTTGTGGGTTCCATTGACTTCAGCTTCCTCCTGTGACTTACTCTATGTCTGAATTTCCTTCTGCTTATAAAGGACTCTGGTAACCTGGATTAAAGCCTAACTTGGTTCAGTTGGCCACACCTTAACTAGAAATAACACCTTCAAACGGTCATATTTATAATAGGTTCACACCCACAGACATGGGTTTAAAATTAAGAACATGGTTTTCTGGGGTATATAATTCAACCTACTGCATGGAGAGTATGTTTTACAACCACAGTGGAATCAAACTACATATCAATTACAAAAATTAGTCATCAGTAACAGGAAAGTCTCCAAACACTTGGAAACTAAACAACACATTTCTAAATAATCCATAGGCCAAAAAGGAAGTCTCAAGTGAAGTAAAAGAAAATAAATCAAACTGAATTAAAATGAAAATAAAGCAAAATTCGTGGGAAGTAGCTATAGCAGTAATGAGAGAAATTTTATAAAGTATGTGCGTACTTTAGAAAGCAGGAAAAGTCTCAAATCAATAATCTAAGCCCCCTCCTCAAGAATTTAGACTTTAAAAAAAGAACAAAATAAACCCAAAGAAAGAAGAAGAATCAATGAAGATAACAGCAGAAATCAATGAAATTAGAAACAGAAATATAGAGAAAATCAATTAAACAAATTGCTGGTTCTTTTAAAAAAATCAATAAAATTTACAATCCTCTAGCAAGGCTGATAAAATAATCGCCTCCAGAAAAAGTAAGAGAGAGAACACTCCTAATTAATTTTATGAAGCTAATATACCATGATAACCAAAGACAGTACAAATAAAACCACAGACTAATACCCTTCATGAATATATATGCAAAAATCCTTAACAAAATATTAGCATATAGAATTCAGCAATAAATAAAAAGAATTATACATCATGACATAGTAGGATTTATTCCAGGGATGCAAGTCTGGTTCAATATTAAAAAATCAAGGGAAGCGGGTGTGGCTCAATTGATAAGAGCTCCCGTTTACCATATGGGAGGCCCCGGGTTCGCTTCCCGGTGCCTCCTTGTGAGGGCAGGCTGGCTCGCGTGGCGCCGTGGGCTGATGCGGCAAGACCTCACAGCAAGGGGGAGATAAGCAGACACAGGGAAGACACACAGTGAATGGACACAGCAGCACAAGCAGCAAGGTGGGGATAAATAAATAAATCTTTAAAAAAATCAATGTAATCCATCTAAAGATATAAGAAGGCTGAAGAAGAAAAGTCAAATCCATATCAATTAATACAATAAAAAGCATTTGACAAAATCAAATATCCTTTCATGATAACTCTAAGAAAAATAGAAAGGAATTTCTACAATTTGATAAAGAACATATAAAAACACCTATAGCTAACATTTACTTAAAAGTGAAAGACAAAATGCTTTCCCCATAAGACCAGAAAAAGGACAAGAATGTTCTTACCACTTTTATTCAAGATAGTGCTAGAAGTTCTAGCCAGTGAGATAAGTCAAGAAAAAGAAATCAAAGGTATACATTAAGAAAGGAAGAAATAAAACTTTCCCTATTTGTGGATGGCATGACTGCCTATGTAGACAGTCCCAAGAAATCTACAAATAAACTCGAACTAATAAGTGAGTCCAAACTCACAAGATAACAAGATAAACATACTATAATTGATTGTATTACTATATACTATCAAATAACACTTGGAAAGTAAAATTTAAAAATACAATACATTTACAATCACTCAAAAAATGAAATACCTATGGGTACATCTAACAAAATATATGCAGACCTTGCATGCTGAAAACTACAAAACATTGATAAAATAGATCAAAGAAGATCTAAACAAATGAGAGACATATTATGGATTGGAAGACATATTATGGATTCAATTGGAAAATTGAAGATGTCAATTTTCCCCAAATTGATATACAAATTTTAATGCAGTTCCTATCAAAATCCCAGCAAGATTTTTTTGGGTAGATAAGACAAAATTATTCTAAAACTTATATAGAAAGGCAAATAAACCAGAATAGCTAAAACAATTCTGAAAAGAAAAGAAAAAAGTGGGAGAATTCACTCTACCTGATTTCAAGACTTAATATATAGGAACAGTAATCAAGACTCTGCGGTATTGGTCAAAAGATGGGCACATAGATCAATGGGACAGAAAAACAGAGCCCAGGAACAGCCCCGCCAATAAACCCAGTGGATTTTTGACAAGGGTGAAAAACTTTCCACAAAGGGAAGGAAGCCTTTCCAACAAATGGCACAACGAATCTTGATCCAAGCCTCATGCCTTATATAAAAATGAACTTTTTTGTAATTAGCGAATAATAAAAAATGGATAATGGACTTAAATGTAAAATATAAAACTATAAAACCTTTAGGGAAAAATAGGAGAAGCACATTTCTAAGTGAAAGAAGCCCTTTTGAAACAGCTACCCACTGTACAATTCTAATCAGTGGTTGCCAGGGCTCAGGAGGAGGAGATAATATGGGAACTCTGTACTTTCTGTGCAATTATCTGTAAACAAAAACTACTCTAAAAAATAAGGTCTGTCTTTTATTTTTAAAAAAGATGGGGGGAAGGAGGAAAACTTTGGGATCTCTAGCTAGGCAAAGAGTTCTGAGACTTGACAGGAAAAGCCCAAAAGTAAGTATTGATAAATTGGAATTCATAAAAATTTAAAATGTTTTCTCTGCAAAAGTCCCAGGTAAGAGGATAAAAAGAAAAGGTAGGCCTGGGAGAAAATATTTGCAAACTGCATATCTGACAAAGGAATAGCATCTAGAACACATAAAGCTCTCTCAAAATGCAACAGCTTTAAAAAAAACATTCCAATTAGAAAATGGACAAAAAACATGAAGACACATTTCACTAAAGAGAATATACAGGTTGCACGTAAGCACATGAAAAAATGTCAAATATTATTAGCTATAAGGGAAATGAAAATTAAAGCCACAATGAGACATAGACATAAAGCCACAATCAGAATAGCTAAAATAAAAAATAGTGACAGCATCGCATGTTGGCAAGAACAGAGAGAAACTGGCCACTTCGCCGGTGGGAATGTAAAATAGTCCTGCCACTCTGGAAATCAGCTTGCCTTTTTCCCCCAAAACTAAACATACCACTATCACATGACCTAGCAATTGCACTCGACGGCACTTATCCCTGAGAAACGAAGGCGCACGTTCAAGCAGAAACCTACGCGGACGCTCATGGCAGCTTCACGTGTAATTGCCAGACTGGAAGCTACACAGATGTCCTTCAACGAGTGAAGAAGCGAACTTCGGCACATCCACATCACGGACGGCTGCTCGGCCATAAACTGCTGAGAGAGCAAAACCTGGGGGAACCCCCGAGGACTATGCTGCGTGAAAAAAGCCAGTCCCCAAAAGCACACATTCTGTACAATTCCATTTATAAAGTATTCTTGAAATGACAGAATCATAGAAACGGAGAGCAGATGAGTGGTCATGCCCATCACGGAGGGCGGAGTGGGCACTGCCACCTCGGCTGCCCAGCGCCAGCACGCTAGGCCTTAGGGCCGCGGGAAGCTGGGCACGGGCACGGGGGATTTCTGTATTGTTTCTTACAGCCGCATGTGAGTCTACAATTATCTCAAAATTAAAAGTTCAATAAAAAACACTCTTGGCTTGCTGTCTGTTAAAAAGCAGGTGGCGAGCCAGGTTTGGCCCACAGGCTGTAGTAGTTTGCAGAGTTTGGTAAAAACACAGGAAACACTGTGTGTCCATTCAGTAGTGTTTTAGATGATAAAACTACAGAGACCTAAACACAATCAAAGATCTTAAAATGTGTTTGCAATCGTTAGGTCTTGTGATTGCCACGTGGCTCTCTAGAGGGCACGTCAAATCGTAAACATCTCACCGTTGCTTTAGTATCAGGACTGTGAGCCCATCTTCTCCAGTTACACTGTGTTCCTGCATCCTGGACTTTCACTCTAGCACAGGAGCTCCACGTGCTTCATTCAACCCTGTGGTGGGCCCTGTAGGCTGACTGTCCGTTGAACAGGAATTCCGTTTGAATTGCATAGATTGTTTTTCAACATTCTCAGTCCTTCAAGTTACAATCTCAATTTTGTCCATTGAGCAACAGAAAAAAATTAAAACCATGTTTAAAGCATCTATTCACGGTCACATTAGGAAATCTACTTTGACTTAATCCAGCATCTTTCTCCAGTCATCCAGCATGGTCTTTGTTTCCTTTCGTTGCTTTTTTATGTTTATTTTGGCCTCTGTGCCTGTGGATGGGGCTGCGTGATTTGTATGAGAGAGCTGTATTTTATACAGATTATAGAGATCTATAATCTATTCTAGGTTATAGAGAAATGCTATGACAGATCATTTATTTGGGCGCGCCCAATGTTAGTGTTTTAAGTCTCTTCTCTTAGGTATATTAAATTCCCCAGAGAAGACGCTTCCACTTTTCTGTCAAGATCACAAGCCTCCTTGTACGCATCCATTTAAACCCCATATTTTTAGTATAAGCCCCTCCTTCAGCCACATCCGGTGCCCTCAGCCCAGAGACCCTGTGTTTTATTTATCTTCTCCAGAGAATGAAACACCTGCTTTCTGCCAGAGCTGGGGAAGGAATCGGGGGTTCCAGGTGGTCCTTAAACTGATTTTCAACCAATCCTCTTTTCACGAGCTTTACCTTCACCACCACTTCCAAAAGAGTCTGGTTACACTTCCTGAGTCATATGGGTTTGTGCAGTGAAAGCTGGGTCAATTCTCCACTGCTTCCACTGACAGCTCGGAGCACAGCTTTCTCAGGTCTGCCAAGCCAGTTCACCGCTCACCTGTCTGCGCTCACCTCCCACGCACGTATGCCCTTCCTCCCTTCCCGTCCCTGTGGTGTCACCAGAGCTCCGGCCCCACACGGGGCCTCCAGTCTGCCTTGGCCTCAGCCCCAGGCTAATGCGGTTCTCCGTCTGGACTTGCCGTCAGGCTTACCCCGTCAGGCACACGGACTCAAATTCCCATTCCCACTGCGGCTGAAGTTAGTTCTTGTGATTACTGCAGGCAGTTAGATTAGCAGGCAGTGGTCAAGAGGGTTTGCAGGGCCTTATTAATTTGATATTTTAGTGTTACTAAAGGCTATTAACACTTTGTCATATAAGTTGCAAATACTTTTCCTAGGTTATCTTTCGATTTTGTTTATGGATTTTTTAAAAAATTGTTCTGTGCATCAAATCTAGCAATCTTTTCCTTATTAGTTTCTCCCCTTGGTGGCATGCTTACAATAAAAATATAGCCTTGGGTACTTATCAAATATTTTTATGATTTTTATTTTACATAGAATTTTTTATCCCAACCATAATTTAATTTAGTATGTAGTATAAAAGAGAATCAAACCTTATTTTTAAAAAAAAATAGCCATCCAGTTTGAAAAAATTGGATAAAACAAAGGTTTTAACGAAATCTTTTCATGCATAATCTTTTCCTTCTTGTTTGATATGCCACCATTTTCATGCAGTAAGTGTGTATTATTCTTGGGCCCGTGTCTGGGCTTCCTGCTGTGCCCCCTGCTCTCTCTGCCTACTCCTCTCTGAGCCTGCACAGGGCTGCCACACGCAGAGCACCAGAGAGGGGTTGGCTTTTATAGTGGGGATTTCATTTAGGGCAAAACTTACAGTTCCGAGGCCGTGAAAGGTCCAAATCGAAGCACCACCAGGGTTGCTTTCTCCCCAAAGCACGCTGCCGGCGATCCTGGGGCCCTGCCGTGCGGTGAAGCACGCTGCCGGCGATCCTGGGGCCCTGCCGAGGCCGCCAGGCACACGGCTGGTCTTGTTCTGCCTCCTCTCGGCCTCGGCGGCTCCACTTTCTTCCTGAGCTGCTTCCCGGGCCCAGCCCCTTGGGAGCCTCGCGCTTCAGTTCAGCTGCTAGCGGTTCCTGAGGCCTCTTTCACATGACCTGGTCAAAATGGCAGCTCGCTCGTTCTCCCTGTCTACAGGGGTTACGTTTTTTGTAATTCATATTTCCTTTGCCATCACCATCATGTAGATTTTTCAGTTTTCTTTCAGTGTCATGTATTTCACGTATAACTGGATATCTCCTCATTCTTTTGTGAGTAAATGTATGTTTCCCATTTTTTCCAGCATAGGTTAACTCTCTTTAATCATGTTTATCAAAAAACTGGCTCTTATATTTATTTTTCTGTTTTCTAAATCACTAACTTCCACTTTATAAATTATCATCTACTTTCCTGGGTTTTTACTTTCCTTTTCTAACTTCTTGAGTAGAATGTTTTCTTAATTTCATTTTTTAGTTTTTATTTATATATTTAAGGCTATGAATTTTCCTCAGTGTACTGTTTAATGGTTTTGCCATTTTCTGTACATATCGCTATTTAAAATTTCCTCTTTATATTCCAAAGATTATTTAAGAGAGGTTCTAAATGATCAGCTAGTAGGCTTTTTTCTTCCCTGAGTTTTTGATGTTGATGTTCTTTGAAATTTCTTTTACTTCGTTATTTTCAGAGAATGTTGTGTGGCAATTTCTGCATTTTGTAATCTATTGATGTTTTCTTTGTGGCCTAATATTGGCCATTATTTAATATGTGCCTGGAATTTGAAACATAAATGTAGCCTTTATTTTTAAGGACAGAGTTTGATATATAGGAGTCAGATCTATTTTATATGTAATTTGGGTCTTCTAAACCCTTACTTTATTCACTTACCCTATCATGGGCTGAAAATGGTGAAATAACAACCCCAGTCACTAATATGTTTCAGTCTATCAACTCCTTGTATTCCCTGCACTTTCTGTTAAGAAATACTTGATAATTAAAACATTTTGTATACATTCCTAATTTTTAGATCTTCATTATGAGTTATATATCATCATAATGTCTTAACTTTTTTAATGCTTTTTGTTCCCATTCATCTTTATCTGTTAGGTTGTGACCACTGCTTCCTTTTTATTTTTATTTGACTGATAATTTCAAATTTTCATGTGTATAAATGTATTTAAAGCTATGAGTTTTCCTCTGAGCATTGATTTAATGGCATCATTTTCTGTATGTATCACTGATATACTTTTTTCTTTTTTTTACATTTCATAGCTATATGTCTTTATTAATATAATTTACATATTCAAATACAGTCAGTATCTGCAGATTAGGACAATGTTTCAACCAAAATTTATTTAAAAAGCAGAAATTTTGAAGATCTAAAGATGGGCTAATGAATATATACTAAACATATTGCTTGAGTTTTGATGCTTTTCTAAAGTATAAATTTATACATGCAGTCATCAGAATATAATATAATTTTAGCTTATGTCTAACCTTATCAGAAA
>JAQZBX010033759.1:0-25261 GCA_029593785.1 Cabassous unicinctus
TGACTACCCATGCTGGCCTCCCCAGGGGTTTCTTTGGGATATTGAAACTCACAGTCAACCTTCCTGGGCTTCACCTCCTGAGTTACACAGCGACTTATGCTATAGCAAATTAACATGTCATTTCCATAAAAATAGTTGACATTAAAAGGGTCTTTATGTATATATTTATAGCCTATCTCTTGAGAGTGCATTTAGCAAAAAGGGGGCTAAGACCAGGCTGTGATGAAAAGGATTAAACAAATCAAGCAAGCTTGCATATTTTAGGATTTTATTGTTATATTGTGGATGTCCAAGAAGATGTTATGTAAACATTCTTCAGACTAGTCTTCCTCAGAATCTTTTTTGGGAAATTGCTACAATGCCCTTTTCAAAGTATTACTTTAGTTATATAAACAGATTCACAAAAGTTATGCAGGGTTCTTCTCTGTTCATTTAAAAATTCCCTTCTTAAATTTTAAAATATTCAGTTTTGGAGCATTCAGAAGGTATTTTTTTCATACACACGCACTCAAACATTCATTCACACTACATGCTTATGCACATATATATATACACACACACATTCAAACATATATATATATATATATATATATACCTGTATCCATATTCATCCATATTCATCTTTCTGGACTGGGATGAAGAGTGGGTTGGGGAGTGAAAATTAGAAAATTACCCTTTTATGAGATTATTATACTAATTGCTGTGCCAAACTATGTAGGACTGATATTGAATTTATTCAAAACTACTCTGTGGATGTAGAAAGTCTGAAAATTTTCCAACAATAATGATCAAGCAACACCTTTCCACCAATATAATTTCTACTGGCACGCTATACTACTTGCTTGGCTCTGCAAGTGAAGATGCCATGCTTGAAATGATTAGAGGTAGTCATAAAGATTTGCGAAGATGTGACAGCACCAAGAGAGATACAATTATCAGTAAAATCATGAGGGCAGTTCAAATTATTCTTTTGAAGTAAATTAAAATCTGACATTTTCTACTCTTTGAATTAATGATATGAAACATAACAGCTTTTAAACTTACTGTTCTGTCTGCTTAAAGCCATCGCTATGGCTAAAAGTACTGCATCATAACTCAGTATGGCTAAATAACATAAAAAGTGGCTTCCTTTACACTTTCTTAGATGCTTTTATAACATTTTAACTTATGAGTTCTTCATAGACTACTAAAGTTTTCTCTTAATAAGTTACATTTTCCTCAAAAGGTTTTTTTCTTCCTTCTACTGGGTTTTTTTCTTGATCTGGGTCATCAGAATCAACTCTTCCTTTGTAATTATAAACTTTATTTTCCCCAAAGTCTCCTGATCGTTAGATTGATAAGGTATTATAGCTTTATGGTTTTAAAAACCCAGTATTAACAAGAATACCCCACTGAGAGATCAATTCTGTTATGTTCTCTGAGGAGACTTTAACAGGAAATATTAAATTTGCTTTTCCCATGTAGATATAAAAAATAATTTCATTTGGAAGTCACAATATCAAAAGATGTTCTCATGAATTAGGGGAACAAATAGAACCGTCTATAATTTGGGGGTCAATTGACAATATCTCTTTCCCTCCCCATGTCTGTCAAGTGGAACACTTGTTTACAGAAAGCAACAGTCTTTGCTCATTTGTAAATGAGGGTGTACATCCTCATTTCATAAAAGAAATCTCAATAAGACTGCTAAATTAAAAAGACTGGTTAACTTCCTTCAGGTCTGTAAAACTAAAACGACTTTATCAATAGTGCAAGTTAAGGTCAAAATTTATAGGACTTTAAAATTATCACTTAATTAAAATTTACCACTAACTTACCTCTTTATCTTTTATTATGATCTCTTAACAGATGAAGGGACTAAATCAGTTTAATGCCACAGAATTTTGGATTCCAGGTAGTCTAAGATTATTTTGAGGATAATTTTAATGAAGCATTATTTTCCTTAAAGAGCCAGTTTTTTTTACATGGATATATAGGGATAAAAGACATTTACGCTAGCCAGATGAAGAATACTATGTAGAGAATGTGTCTCTATCTCTGTGTCTCTGTCTCTTTCTCCCCACACCCCTCTTACCACAGATCTCCAACTTAAAATTAGTTTTAATTCACAAATTTATTTTTAAATCTGTTGTCAATAAGTTGAAATATATTTTCTTTTTTAAAAAATTTTATTTAAAAAACCCCTTAGATTAATAAATTTTACACAAAAAATGTAGGGATTCCCATATGCCCCACTCCCCACACCTCCCACATCCCCCCACATAAACATCCTTCATTAGTGTGGCACATTCATTGCAGTTGATAAACGCATCCTGGGGCTTTGCCATTAAGCATGGACCATAGTTCACATTGTAGTCTACACTCTCTCCCACACAGTTCTGTATGTTATGTGATGATATAAAATGGCCTATATCTGTCATTGCAACATCACTCAGGGCGATTCCCAAGTCCCAAAAAAGCCCCCATATTAAAACTGTTGTTCCCTCTCCCTGCCCCCAGAGCCTCCAGTAGCCCCTGGCTCCACATCAATGTTGTCATTTCTCCCATTGCTAGAATCACAATATGTCTACAGTAGAATACCATTAAGTCCACTCTAATCCATAGCTCTTCCTCCAATCCTGACAATTCTGGGATGGTAAAGTCCACTCCCCATCCAATTGAAAGGGAGCTTATATCCCATGGGGAAGATGGATGGGACTATCCTGCTTGCAGGTGCAGACTCTCTCCGTTCCCCAAGATGGCCGTTGTACATCATCATCTCCCTGCTATTTGTCCTGGGTGAGTCCAATGAGCTGTAGAGAAGGTGTTTCAACTCCATCAAGGTTCCGAGCCTGGCTGGCACATGGACAAACCAAAGATTCGAGTCTCTGGACATATACCTACAAACTCCAGCACCAAATAGAGGTTTAAAAAGAAAGGACAGATGTGCCATGTGCATGGAAGACATAATTGAGTCCAACTCTGTCACTCTCAGGAGCACAAATTCCAAAGTCGGGGCCACTTGCAAGGCACCAATCTCTGGAGCTATCCGCCCTGACCATAGGACCTGGATATCTCCAGAGCCCTCAGGAGCCCCACTATTTTGGGTAGTATCCACTTTGGAAGTCTATGAGATCCTGCTGAGATATGTGTAAGTTTTACCTCTGGGATGACTTCCTGACCCACTTTGAAGTCTCTTAGCATGTAAACTCATTTTTCTTTACCTTTCCGCCCTTTTATTCAAGGTCTTTTTCCAGTTGCATTGCTAGTTGGTGTTTGGTAGCAACCCCTCGGTGCCAGGGAGACTTATCCCTGGGAGTGATGTCCCATGCTGAGGGGAAGGTAATGCATTCATATGCTGAGTTTGGCTTAGAGAGAGGCCACATTTGAGCAACAAGTAGGCTCTCGGGAGGCAGCTTAGGCACCCCATAACAATAGGCTAAATTTCAATGTCAAGAGCATAGGCTCATAAGCTTAGTTGTCCATATCAAGAGCCCATCAGTGAATCATCCTCCATCACCAGTCACTGCCCCTGCCCTTGGGGTACTGTTGCTGCTCCCTTAGATAATGTGACAGAGCTCTCCAGGATGGGAATTCAGTATTCTCTTCATTATTGTGTGAGTCTCCACCCACTGTGACAATGCCCATGAACAACTGAATATTTTTACATACCTTATATGTATGCTCCTCCCATGCATCTGTGATCACTGACAACCCCAACCAATGATCTTCCCCCACCCAGTTGTAACCCTACAGTGATCCAAAGATTCTTCAAAAATGAAGCCATTACAATAGCCAAAAACAATAGGAAAATGAAACAATACTGATAAGCTTCAATATAAGAAATAAAATGTATATAAATTTAAAAAAACTAAAAATTAAATTAAAAGATTAGGATATTTAAAAAAGTGAAAAATATTGAAAAAAGTTTTTTCACATTTTGCCTTTCATCAATACAATTTTATTGAAATGTATTCATGAATCATACAATCCATCTATAGTGTACAGTGTCATTTGGTATAATCACAGACATGTGCATTCATCACTGCTATCAGTATTAAAGCATTTTCATTATTCCAAAATGAAAACTACCCTAACCCTTAATAGTCACCTCCCAGTCCCACTATCCTTCTCCTGCCATACATAAATGCTAATCTATTTCTGTCTCTGTAAATGTATTTATATTTACACATTGCATACAGATGGGGTCTAACAATGTATGCTACCTTGTGTCTAGTGTCTTTGTCTTAGTATACTTCCTGGTTTTTTTTACCACTGATGGGAGAATATTTGTATATTACTATACCCTACATTCCATATTTTGCTTTGGCTGTATTTTTACCCAAATGGTACCTTATTATTAACTACTTGTAACATTAACATCTATTTGTTCTGTTTCAAAGAAAAAAACTTCTTATATATGCACTATTAACTACACTCATTTTCCACAAGAGGGTTCGCTGTGCTCTTTAGGCCCGTGTTTGATTTTTTAGATTTCCAGCTAGTGATATATGCGAACTTAAACTTTCCCTTTGTCACTATCATACCTAAATTTTAGCACTTCTATTATAATTACAAATACTATAATGTGTTTTTAACATTTTTATCCATTTCCAAGCATTTTCAAAAAACATTTTTGCGAATTCTACACAGATTAAGCCTCAGCTTTCCATTTTCTGTCCTTTGTCTATCCAATGACCTATATTCTAGCTATTAACTCCATGAGTTTGCTCAGTATATTTAGTTCATAATAATGAAATAATACAGTATTTGTCCTTTTGTGTCTGACTTGCTTCAATCAACATACTGTCCTCCAGGTTCCTATAGGTTGTCATATGCTTCACCACTTCAATTCTTAAAGCTGAATAATATTACATCATATGTATATGCCACAATTTTTTTATACATTCATAGATTGACAGACACCTGGGTTGTTTCCACCTTTTGGCAATTGTGAATAATGCCACTATGAACATCAGGGAGCAGATGTCTGTATGTGTCTCTGCTGACAGTTCTTCTGGGTATATGCCTAGTAGTGGTATTGGTATTGCTGGGTCATGTGGCAGATCTATATTGAACCACCAAACAGTCTTCCACAGTGGCTGTACTATTCTGCCTTCACACCAAGCAGTTGATAACTGTTCCTATTTCACCACATCCTCTCCAACACTTGAAGTTTTCTGTTGTTTTAATTTTGAACATTCTAAAGGCTGTGAAATGTTATCTCGTTATAGTTTTGATGTGCATTTATCTAATAGTTAGTGATGTTGAACATCTTTTCATGTGGTTTTGTTGTTGTTGTTGTTGTTGTTACCACTTCTATTTCTTCTTTGAAAAAATGTCTAAGTTCTTTGCTCGTTTTTTTTTTGCAAAATTAAGATAGTATTGTTCCTCATACGACACTGTACAGCAAAACCTTATCTCCACTCCCAATTATTTCTGATGAAGATATCATTAAGTATTTTGACCCAAATCCAGGGATAGATGTAAGCAATAGTTACAGTATTATATAAGGCTTAAGAAAACAATTTGCCTTTGAATTACATAATTTTTACAGGTATTTACCTTAGTTTCATGAATTCTGAATATAACTAGATCACAGTGTGAATCACAGGGTGATGTGAAACAAAGATGCATGTTGTGTTTTTACTTGCTATCATTAGAAAGTTATGGGGTATTTTCTCTCAATAGCATAGATGGAATTAGTTTTTATATTGATATTGCTAAAAAGTTGCTTTCATAAATCTCTATCCACCAGTGATTTAAAATATTGCTGGATTAAGTTGTTTCAGACTAGTTTATTTAGGTATTCCACTTTCACTCCTCAATAGATTTTATGTATTTCTCATATGCTTCTTCACTCATTAGTTCATCAAGTTCTGAAGGATTACTCAGTGTCATCTTGATTAGCCAAACATCTTCATAACAAGATTTGTTAACAAGTCCTGGATTTTCTGCAAGAGCTTCATTAATTTCTGTTACTTCTCCTGACAGAGGAGAATAAAGTTCACTAGCAGCTTTCACACTTTCCAAAGCACCAAATTCATCTTGTTTGTTCAATTTTGTCCCAACCTCAGGAAGACTACAGTAAACATCATCTCCCAATGCTTCCTGTGCAAAATTGCTGATTCCCACTGTTCCGGTGCCATTTTCTGTTGTTATCCATTCATGTTTGTCTGTGTATTTTCGCACCGCGAGCAGAGCCGGGCCGCTGCGCAGCTTTCGCACGACGCCCGCGCCCAGCCCCCAGGGCCGCGGCGGGGAGGAAGCGGCCGGCGCCCAGGCCGAGCGCAAGTTGCAGACGGCGATCCGCATGCTCCGCGCTGTGCGCAGCGCCATGTTCGCAGGGGAGGGCTCTTTGCTCGTTTTTAATCATGTTGTTTGACTTCTTATTATTGAGTTGTAGTATCTCTTTATATATCATGGATATTAAACTTTTGTCAGATATGTTATTTCCAAATATTTTCTCCCACTGAGTAGGCTGCCTTTTCATCTTCTTGAAAAAGTCCTTTGAGGTACAAAAGTGTTTAATTTTGAGGAGGTGCCATTTTTCTATTTTTTCTTTCATTGTTTCAGCTTTGGCAGTGAGGTCTAAGAACCCACCACCTACTACCACCAAATCTTAAAAATGTTTTCCTACATTATCCCCTAGGAGTTTTATGGTCCTGGCTTTTATGTTTAGGTCTTTGATACATTTTGAATGGATTCTTGTACAGGGAGTGAGATGAAGATACTCTTTCATTCTTTTAGTTACGGCTAACTGGTTCTCCCAATACCATTTGTTGAAGAGAATATACTGTCCAAGTAAAATGGATTTGGTAGTCTTGTCAAAAATCAGTTGATTGTTTAGGTGAGGGTCTATTTCTGAATCTCAACTTGATTCCATTGATCAATGTGTCTGTTTTTTTTTCAGTATCATGCTGTTTTGACCACTATGGTTTTGTAATATGATTTAAGGTTAGGAAGTGTGAATCTTACGACTTCACTCTTCTTTTGTAGCATATTTTGGTTATTTGGAAACCTTTCCTTTCCAAATAAATTTGGTAATTGACTTTTCTATTTCTGTAAAGTAAGCTGTTGGAATCTTGATTGGGATTTTGCTGAATCTATAAAACAACGTGGGAATAACTGACATCTTAATGACATTTAGTCTTCCAATCCATGAACACAGTATGTTCTTCCACTTGTTTAGGTCTTCCTTGACTTCTTTTAGCACTATTTTGTACTTTATTGAGAACGGGTCTTTTACATCTCTGATTAAATTATTCCCAGATATTTGATTCTTTTTGTTGCTATTGTATATGGAATTTTTTCTTGATTTCCTTCTCAGATTGTTCAATACTAATGTATAAAAACACTACTGATTTTGACATATTGATATTGTGTCCTGCTACTTGGCTAAGCTTGTTTATTAGCTCTAGTATCTTTGTCATAGATATTTTCTAAATATAGAATCATTTCTTCTGCAAATAGTGAGAGTTTTATATCTTGGATGCCTTTTATTTCTGCTTCTTGCCTAATTGCTCAAGCTAGACCATCTAGTAAAACGTTGAATAACAGTGATGATAGTGGGCATTCTTGTCTTGTATCTAATCTTAGAGGAAAAGATTTCAACCTTTCGCCTTTGAGTATGATATTGACTAAGTGGGTTTTTCAGATATGTTCAATATCATGTTAAGGAACTTTCCTTCTCTTCCTATCTTTTGAAGTGTTTTCATCAAGAAGGAATGCTGGTGTGCAATGCCTTTTTAAGATAATCATGTTTTTTTTTCCCCCTTGATTTGTTAATGCAATGTACTACATTAATTGATTTTCTTGGGTTGAACCACTCTTGTATACCAGGAATAAAACCCACTTAGTCATGGTCTATAATTATTTTAACATGCTGTTGGATTCAGTTTGCAAGTATTTTGTGAAGAATTTTTGCATCTATTTTCATAAGAGAGATTAATCTACAATTTCTGATTCTTGTGGTATCTTTATCTGATTTTAGTATTAGGGTGATATTGGGTTCAGAAAATTAGTTGGGTAATTTTCCATCCTATTCAATTTTTTTGGAAGCATTCAAGCAAGATTGGTGTGAATTTTTGAAATGCTAGGTAGAATTCATGTGTGAACCCATCTGGAATTTTCTTTTTTGGGATATTTTTGATGATTGACTCTATCTCTTTACTTATGATTGATTTTTTGAGGTATTATATTCTTCTAGACCAAATGAAGGTTGTTTGTGTATTTCTAGGAATTTGCCCATTTCATCTGGATTGTGTAATATGTTGGCATACAGTTTTTCATAATATCCCCTTATGATCCTTTTTATTTGCATGGGATCAGTAGTAATGTCCCCACTTTTATTCCTGATTTTATTTGCATCTTCTCTCTTTTTCTTTATTAGTGTTGCTGAGGTATTGTCAATTTTATTGATCTTCTCAAAGAACCGCTTTTGGTTTTTTTGATTCTCTCTTTTTTCTTGTTGTTGTTCTCAATTTCCTTTATTTCTAATCTAATCTTTGTTCTTTCTTTCCTTCTGCTTGCTTTGAGATTACTTTGTTGTTGTTCTTCTACTTTCTCCAAGTATTCAGTTAGGTCTTTGATTTAGCTCTTTTTTACATCTTAATGTAGGTGCTTAGGGCTATAAATTTCCCTCTTAAAACTGCGTTCAATGCGTATATATTTAGTCTTTTTAGGAGGTATCGGGGATTGATCATAAGACCTTGTATATGGGAAGGAGGCACTCAACCACTGAGCTACATCCACTCCCCTGCACCCATAAATGTTTTTGTTTTGTTTTGTTTTGTTTTTTTAGGTACTGAGGACCAGGGATTGAACACGGGACCTCGTATGTGTGAAGCCGGCACTCAACCACTGAGCCGCATTGGCTTCCTTCCCTTGGTTTTTTCATTTGTTTTGCTTAATGTTTGTTTTTATTTTTTTCAGGAGACACTGAGAACCGAACCCAGGACCTCCCATGTGGGAAGCAGGCACTCAACTGCTTGAGACACATCTGCTCCCCATCCACAATTTTTCATAAGTTGTGTTCGTTTTTTCATTTCCCTCAAGATATTTACAATTTCTCTTGCAATTTCTTCTTTCACCCACTGATTTGAATGTGTTGTTTGGTCTCCATATATTTGCAAATTTCCTCCTTTCCTGCCATTATTAATTTCCAGCTTCTTTCCATTAAAATCAGGGAAGATGCTGTGCATAATTTCAATCTTTTTAAAATTATTGAAACCTGCTTTATGACCCAACATGTGGTCTATTGTGAAGAAAGATCCGTGAGCACTTGAGAAGAATATATATCCTACTGATTGGGGGTGCAATGCTCTGTATATGTCTGTATGTTCTAGCTTGTTTATCATAGTGTTCAAGTTCTTTGTTTCCTTGTTGTTCATTTGTTTCATTGTTCTATCTTTTGATGTGAGTGGCATATTGAAGTCTCCAACTATGATTATAGACACATCTTGTTTTCTCTTCAGTTTTGCCAGATTTTGCCTCACGTATTTTTTGGGCACCCTGGTTATGAGCATAAACATCTTCCTGTGGGATTGCCCCTTTTATTAATCTTTGTGGCCTTCTGCATCTCTTATAACCCTTTTTGTGTTTAAAATCTGTTCTGTCCTATTTTAGAATAGCTATTCCCTGCTCTTTTTTGGTCTCTGTTTGTGTGAAATATCTTTTTTCAACCTTTTGCTTTAGCCTAATTATATCCTTGGTCTAATGTGAATCTCCTGTTAACAACATATGGATGGCTCATATTATTTTTATTCTGATTTGGGAGTTTACTTCATTAACTTTCAATGTTATTACTGTATAGGCACTGCTTACTTTGACCATTTTATCCTTTGGCTTTCACATGTCATATATTATTTTTGTCTGTTTTTAACCTTTTGGTTACCCCTTCTGATATTCTTCATTCCTAAACTCTTCTCCAAGCATGGTCTATTTTAAAAGAATTTTAGCCAGAATGTCTTGCTCTCTCTAATTTACTAACCCTTTACCCTTTCTAAAACACATGGCTCCATGTGACCTTGGCCACAAAGCTGCTTGGCAATTTGCTCATTATTATTCAGCTGTTAATAATAATATTTATTATTCAGCATTAAGTATATCTTACTCCTTAAGAGTTCACAAAACTTTCTATAGGTAACTGTTTTGCACGCCCCTTCTAGGAGGAGTGTTGACCTAAATATATTTCCTCCATTAATGTGAGCTTTGAAATCAGAGAACATATATTTTCATCTTTGCTTTCCTAGCATCTAACATAATGCTGAACACATAGAAGAAGACAACTGCATTGATGTTTCAGGAATAGGGTTTGAATGGGTATTGAGAGATTGAAGCTAGTTTAAAATAACCAATGAGGAAATGGAAAAGAAAGTTGATTATGGGCACATCAAAGATTCATGGAGTAGTGTTTTCTTTCATCATGCATGTGGCCAGAAGTAGATTTTTCTCCCCGAGTTTTCTTTGTAAATTGTAGAGTGTAAAGTCATCACAGTAGGTTTCCTGCTGAAGACAAAACAGAATCATATCTATTAATTCTTATTAATAGTTTGATTCTGCTTTACTTGATTTCGTTTTAGATGTGATCATTCATTAAGATGGACAGGTGACAGACTTGATGGGTTGTTCTATGAACAGTTGTTGGCTATGTTTTAAGTCAGATGCTCTCCACACCAAAATCCTCTCAACTTTCTTGAATGCTTTATTATACCAACAATAAATCTGTCTCCCAGATGAGGCTGAATGTGGAAAAAGAAGCTGATATCAGAGCAGAATTAGAAAGAAAATGTAGACACAGCTGGATAAAGAGGAATGAAAGTTCTGAAAGTCAAAAATTTGTTAAAATAAAATTAAAAGATGCTACCACATGGACAAAACAATCTATTCTGGATGCCCACTTCTCATTAATTATCTATTTTAAGAATAAGGCCTCATGGGAAGCAGATGTGGCTCAAGCAGTTGAACACCTGTTTCCCATATTTCCCATATGGAAGGACCCGGGTTCGGTTCCCAGTGTCTCCTAAAAACAAACAACAAGCAAAAACAAAAAACAAAAAATACAATTCAGGGGAGGAAATGTGGCTCAGTGGTCGAGTGCTGGCTTCCCACATATGAGGACTTAGTTCCAAAAAAAAAAAAAAAATAGGGCCTCAGAGGATCCAGGCTAAAGTGTGAACTTTATAATAGATATTGATGTGACCTTGGGAAAAATGGATAGTCTCTTATAATATTAGTCCCTACTTTCCTGTATTGATATGAGGATTAGGGGATTAGATATATACAAAAAGGGATTGAGGAATAAGTGATATATTATATTAATTTGGGCAGAAAATTGACTTGTTTCTCAAAAACTGAACTCTTTGGGCACTCAGTAAACTATTTATATTTTGTGATACTATCATTTCAAAACATAATTTCCATTTCTCCTGTATCTCAAATTTATCTGCCTGGAAGAGACACACATGACTTTCTCTTGCATCCTTTTGGCCAGCAGCAGCAACATTTCCTCATTTAATTACAAGGGATCTAAAACTTACAGACTGGCATGTGGATATTCAGTGAGCAGTAACTGTCTCTGACAATGCTACTTGGTTTTGTATGTCCTTGGCAAGTTACTTCCTCTTCTTAATCTCAATTCCTTATCTATAATTTGAGACTATAGGCTGGAATAAGGGAGATTTTTAAAGTGCTCTCTTAGAGGATTGTACTCGTTTCTCTATGTATATACCATTGAAGGAGACTGTACAAAGTCCTGAGCTTTCCTCTTTCTCATGGGAATAAAGGAATAGAGAGGATTAAATGATTCCATTGCTTTAGTAAAGTGCCTGGGGAAAGAGTACCTATCTCCATGATTATTATATAATATTAACATATAATTAGTGTTATTCACTGATCATTGTATTTGTAGCAACTGAATAAAAGTAATGTACAATGCATGTGACCCTACCCATCTTCATAAAAGCTTTCAAAACTTTTCCAGTATTTTTTTGTTCTCTCCTATTCTAAGAGGTATTTTTGAGGCATAGACTGGGCTTCCTGTATTTTATTTGGTCTTTCTTTTATTGTTAAGGAAAAGATGCTGTACTCAGAGATTGTGCAAAAAAATGTTTGTTTATTGACTGCCTAATAACATAATAAGGCTGTTGAATTAGACAGAACTTGCAGGCAATATGCATTCTTTGTTTTGCAATAAATTGTCCTTTCTACTGTTACTAAATATAATTCTTTCTGGACAGCCCATGAAATGATTAACTGAGCAATGGAATTTGAATTCAGGGAGTTAGTTAACAGTTTATGTTAAGGCTTGCACAAACTTATCATGAAATTACACCATCTGAATGTTTCCAGTGTATTTGCTGTGCTGCCAAAGGAGAAAGATCAGAAGAGAAACATGGGAAGAAAGGCTGTTTTGCTTCTCATTCTGGGGGTCCTTGGAGCATATTATGTTTACACACCTCTCCCAGATAATATTGAGGAACCGTGGAGAGTGGTATGGACTTCTGCTCCATACAAAACTGTAATAAATTTGGTAAGTTCAGAATACAGACTTTGTGAATATTTAACAGCTTAACCAGGAAAGAAAAATTATGTGTGCGTTTGAAAAAGTTTCTAGTGTCTTGAAAAGTTTGCTTTCAATTTTCCCTTGTCGATTTTTAAATCTCTTTTATATCTTTAATGCAGATCTCTGTCAGAATAGATATGGAAGACATATCCAAGTAATTTTTATTTTAAATATTAAATGATACAACATGCTGGCTAAGTAAATCAAAACATCTTATTATGAGTTCAATGACATGAATGCTGCCAAAATAAAGCATTTTAATGGATGAATACATTTTAAAGTATGAAATTCAGAAATGGTAGGCTTGATCTGTACTGTGATGAGTTGTACAATTTGATGCAATAATCTTGTATTTAGACATGAAAATGGATAATTATTGAAATATTTTGTAAATAGGGCACCTGGTAAAGGGCCAAGGGTAACTGGCTCCCATGCTCTTCACTTAAGGAGAGTGAGCTGCTGTGAGGACAGCGCAGTGGTGCCCGGCTGTCCATACGTGACCATGGCTGTCCCTCAGACCTGTGGTTCCTCTCTAGTGAGGTTAATTATTTCACAGTGAAACCATTGCCTAATTTCCTTTAACCTTCTCAGTAATAAATAGCCGCCCCGTAACTAAAGAGCATGAAGGTCAGTCTTCTTAAGGGTGCCATGAAATTATTTACTAGTGCAGGAGAATAGTGATAGTGGGTAAATATTTCCAGTAATAGAAAGCTGACTACTTTACTAGTTAGCCCACTGTTTCTTAAAACATTTAAATAGTTTTAGGAATCTAAGAAATGTATATACATTGCGCAATATGGCTGTCATCTAGACTCTGTCCAAACCATTTCTCTTATCCACTTCTTAAGTGGCCTTCTGCAAAATATACGCATTTATCACTATATATTTTATATATATGCATTTATCACTATATGTTTCACATATATGCACTTATCACTATATATATTTTTATTTCTCATCCTTGATTACATAAAACATAGCATAATAACTTTTTGATTTTGACTAACTGTTTATTTTCTACTTAATGATATATCCTGGAGACTTCATATCAGTACACAGAAAGCTTCGCCATTTACCTTTTCCCCATTTATTGTGTGTAAATGCGTAGGTGCTTAGATGTATGCAGAATTTGCCAATATAAGCAATGTTGTCTTTTATAGCCTAGTGCATTCTTCATATCATATGTGTACAGGTAGATCTGTAGGTTAAATTCCCTGAAATTAAATTGCAGGGAAAACTTAAATGCATTTGTAATTTTAAAAATTCTTGCCTATTACCCACCATAATGATTGAAACATTTTGCATGCCCTAAGCAATATAACAATATTCTGTATATCTCAACAAGGGAGTGTGACAAACCTTGAATTTTTAAAATTTTGATATATGAGAGACAATCTTTTTTAAGAGCGATTTTGGACATATAGTCATGAGACACTTTTTGTTTGTTTTTTAAGTGGAACTATGTATTTTCAGGGACTTACTTTTTTCCCTATTATGTTGGTGTATTTCTACTCATTCTTCTTTATAGCTGTATATTATGATTTCAAATAATTTTCTCAGTTTGCTATTTGCCTTTGGATTTATGGTGATTTCGATCAATCAAAAGCTTTTTTGTATTTAGTTTTAATGTCATTTGATTTACCTATCTTATCATTTATGGTTTTGGGTTTTGAAGACAGTTGGAAATATCTTCTTCACTCAATGTTTATAAGTGATTTCACACATGCTGCTTTCTAGGATTATTAGGGGTTATTTACCATTTTAAATCTTTGCTTCATTTGGATATTGTCTGATGTATGGCCTGAGGTATGCATACATTTTTATCATTCCGTAAAGGTGGGATTGCCACAGAGAGCAAATAAAAATACAGGATGCCAGTTAAATTTGAATTTCAGATAAACAATGCTCTTTTTAACTATAAGTGTGTCTTATGTGGGGAACATATCCTTAAATATTTGTGTGTTTTTTTGAAATTGAAATTTAATTGGTATCCTGTATTTTTTCTGGTAATCTTATTGACAAATCTACTTAGTTTTCCCAGGATCATTTATCAAAAAATCTCATTGTTGCGCCCTTTTCTGAAATGCTATCTCTTTCCCATATAAATTCCCATACATATTTAGATCTGTTTCTGCACTTTTTAATCTATTTTTTGTCCTATTGTCTTTCAATGACTATTGTCATAATGTCTTAATTTAGAGGTTTATGGTATATTTCAGAACCTGTTCAGACAAGGCTTTCTCAGTGTTCTTTCTTTTATGGTATTTCAGAATAAACTTATTTTCTTATTTTTCCATATGCATTTTAAATTTACATTGTCTTGTTTTATGAAAAGGCCTATTGACTCTTTTATTGGTATCATATTAAATTCATACATTAGCTTAGAAAATTTAGTGTCTTTGCATTTATATCTTTCTATTAAGGAGAACATTCTTTGTAATTATTCAATCTCCAATTTTGTATTTGAGAAGTATATTAAAGTTTTCTTCACATTACTTTTTGCATATTTCTGTTAAACTTACTTTAGGTATTTTATCTTTTTTATGTAAATGTGGTCTTCTCTTTATGTTTTTTAACTGTTTTCATTTGAATATAAAAAGGACATTGGTTTGGGAATACTAATTTGTTTCTGCTATGTTTCCAAATTTTCATTCTGTATGCTGTAATTTTTCAAATGATTATCTAGCATTTCCCTGATATACAATTATACCACTTGAAAATAGTGAAATAGTTCTTTCATGTCACATTGGTTGTTTATAGTTTTATAATTCAGTAACATTTAGCATGTTAATGCTTAACACAATATTTCTTACCTTATATATTTTTTAAGTGCATCAACACTCCTTTCTGGCATTTAGTGGAGCTCCGAATAAATGTAATGCATGCCTTCTTTAGAATTTCTTATTAGTGATTTTTTCATTTTTTGGTAGTTTTATTAGCATGTATGTATTGCTGGGTTTTGGTCACCTTTCACTGGAATGTAATATTAAGTCCATTTTTTAAAGATTTTTTTGAGTGGTATTTTGAAATATTTATTTTGGTTCATTGTTTTGCTTTATTTTTATTATTATTATTTTTTAAAAGATACTTAGATTACATAAATTTTGCTCAAAAGATATAGGGATTCCAATATACCCCACTTCCCACACCTACCACACCTTCCCACATGAACATCCTTCATTAGTGTGGCACATTCATTGCAAGTGATAAACGCATACTGGGGCTTTGTCATTAAGCATGGAATATAGTTCACACTGTAGTCTACACTCTCTCCCACACAGTTCTGCATGTTATGTAATGATATAAAATGGCCTGTATCTGTCTTTGCAGTGTCACTCAGGATGATTCCCAAGTCCAAAAGCCCCCATATTACAACTGTTTTTCCCTCTCCCTGTCCCCAGAGCCCCAGTGGCCACTGGCTCCACATCAATGTTGTAATTTCTTCCATTGCTAGAATCACAATATGTTTATAGTAGAATACCATTAAGTCCGCTCTAGTCCCTAGCTTTTCTCCCAATCCCGAGGATTCCGGGATGGTGACGTCCACTCCACCTCCAATTAAGAAGGGGCTTATATCCCATGGGTAGATGGATGGGACTATTTTGCCTGCAGCTGCAGACTTTCTCCATTTCCCAGGACGGCCATGTTCCATCATCATCTCCCCGCCATTTGTCCTGGGTGAGTCCAATGAGCTGTAGAGTAGGTGTTTCAACTGGCCGATATTCAAGGCCTAGTTGGCACTTGGACGCCCAAAGACTCCAGTCTCTGAAAGTACACCTACAAACTCCAGCACCACGTATAGGTTTAAATAGCAGGGACCGATGTTCAGGGAAGAAAGCCAAGTGCTTTATTTTATTATTTGGATCAATTGTATACATATTTATATACATCATACGGGTTTTTTTTTTTTTTGAGATTTATTTTTATTCATTTATTTCTCACTCCCTACCACTATTGTTTTGTGTTCACTACCTTCTCTCTATACCTGTTCATTCTGTGCTCTCTGTGTTTGCTCATCTTCTTTTTAGGAGGTACAGGACCCAACCTGCGACCGCTAATGTGGGAGGGAGGTGCCCAATCTCTTGAGCCACATCTGCTCCCGGCTTGTTGTGTCTTTCATTGTGTCAACTCATTGAGCCTCTTTGTTGCATCATCTGATTGCATCATATTGTTGCGTCAGCTCGCTGCGCCAGCCCCTCATATCTTTTCTCCGTCTTATTCGTCTTCCTAAAGGGAGGCACCGGGAACCAAACTTGGGACCTCCCATGTGGTAGGCACATGCCCAACTGCTTGAGCCATCTCCGCTTCCCTTGTATATTTATTTTTATGCACACATTTTGCACACAGTTTTTTAAAATTATTTTATACTATACCATTTTCTCTCTTATAATTTTTAATCTCTACAATTTTCTTTCCTTTTGTTTGTTTTTGTATTTATATTATATACAATACTTTGATTTCCTTTTAATTTGGTCTTTATATCTGAAATAATTTCATGTTTTTTAAGTACTCATTCTGAGTTCTACAAGTACCAGTTTGTAGTCACCCCTTCCTTCTGAATTGTAGTCACCTACAAATCCCTGGCTGCCAAGTCCCTGAATACAGGTATTTCTGCTTTGTGATCTTATGTGATTTTAAAAATTCATTTTAGAATGATGTATAGTATATTTTGTCTGCTTTCTTAAAAACTTTTCCTAGTTTGTTTTGATTAGAATACTGCTACTATTCTTATAACTTGCATTTATTTGTATACAATCTTTGCATTTTTCCTTTAAATGAAATGGGTTTTCCTGGGCAAACAATTTCAAGAAATTCTTGGGGAATATAGGTAGGATCAAAGTAATTTTTTTTTTTCAGTTTTTGTGATCAAGAATTCCTTTTCTATTGTTAAAATGAATCTCTCTCTCTCTCTCTATTTCTATCTCTGTCTCCATCTCATGTCTGCCCATGTATGTACGTATGTATGTATGCATATACCTTTGTAATATCACCTAGTCTCATATCTCTAGCTAGCTGGCTATGTTCATCATCTATATATATCTATAGGTAGTTATATACTCATATACTCACACCTCTTTTTCTTCTTCAGTCCTTCTGAAGCCTTCAGTTCCATCACTGGATGTTGTTAGCAAATGATACAGCCATAATTTCCCACTGATGTCCTCCCATTTAGAAGTGGGACCTCCTGAGATCGTCACCTTGAACCCTCTTGGGTAATTTCTGAGTTCCTTTGGATTCTTCTCCTAATAATCAAGTCTTATTATATTTCAGTCTTGCTCATGGAAGTTTTAATCATGGTGAAGCTCTTTCTTCTTAGAATAAATATTTATTGCTTTTTAAAATTATCTACCACCTTTGGAGCCCTCCAGTCTCCTTTCTTACATTTCATATTGTCCTAACATCATGGATTTCTGTGCAGTTTCTGATGGATTCAGTTTCTTTGGTCTAGTCCTCCACATAATTTGTAGTTCATGGGTTTTCTGTGGCTCTTAGTTTCTTGGAAGAAATAGTGTTTACTTTGTGATCATTGTTTTGTTCTCCTTTTTTCCCTTGGTGGTTTCCTGTAGAAGGAAAGTGTGGATTTATGGGGAGTAAAAGCCTTTGCTTCTGTATTTAAAATAAAGTAAATTGAATTCATTTGTTGGAATATATCAGATGAACACAAATATGGTATCATTTTAAAACTCTATAAGGTCCTTCACCCATTGATGAAATAGCCAATTTTTCCCCACTTTTCACCCCCTCAAGAAAAGAAAAAAGAATCTGAACAATTTCTTGCTTGAATTTGTTGTTATCTGGTGCTTTTCCAATAAATTTGAGCATAAGATATGTAGTAGTAATTAAAACGTTTAATAATTTAGTGAGGAAGATAAATGGAAGTCAATGAATGGAATAAACTTCTATTGGCTGCAGTTGTAACTTTAGGGCAGTCATTTCTGGAAGGTGTGTGATTTCTGTGAATCTAACTCCTAAAGTCCCTTGGGGACCATTTCTGGGCACCAGTAAGGAGGGGTATTTGTTCTCCACTTCAGCATCTACCCAGGAGTTGCATGTGCAGGAATGAGCATGGGTAACACCACAGTTTATTGGACTCTGGCTGCTCCCAAGGTGACCTTGGAGACAGGGTTTGCTGAAGTGGTAAATCTCAGGAGGGCAACCAGAATAAGGTAAAGCCACTTGTGGTCAATATTCAATCCCATGGTGGCCCAGCAAAAATAATGGCTTTGCCTTCTTTTTTGCCCTCTAAGTCTTCTAAGAGTGTCTCTGTGGCAGAATTTAATCTGTAATCACATTGGTAACAAGTTTTCCCTGACTTCTCTTTTAGGAACAAGATGGTGGTGATTCCATATTGCTAATAGACAATTTTGTTTATTCCTTTTGTACTTATTTAATCTCAACCTAATGGGAATGAGGATAGCCCAAATATTTAATTGATAACCTGCAATCATAATCCATGTTTCCAATGTAAGATTGGTAAACAAATCTTTTCAATACTTCAATTCTCATCGTTATAGGCCCTTTATGATCTAGTTCACACTCCTTCTTAATACCCTTTTTCTTTCATGAATCTATGTGTGGGCTGGCTTTACCAAACTGCCTGTGTTTCTCTGATTGCAAGAAGAAGCTCCCAGTGGATCCTTTGGCTTTACAACCTGCAAGATGATGGCAGAGTAAAGAGCTCTGAGACTCAGCTCCTGCTACAGGGCAGTTGGTGATCACCCAGAGCTATATAGAACACTCCAGGAGAACAGAAGTGCATCCTGCAACATCCTTGAAAGAGTAGAAAGAGAAGACTGCTCATCTGCAGAGAAGTCATAAGTAGAGTACTCTAAGCCACGGAGGCTGGTGTCCATCCTCCACTGGAAGCACAAGCAGCCTTGGGAGCTGTTCTGCGGCGGAATTAAAAGCTCCATTTCCCAGAACGGGGGAGGAAGAGACAGTCGGCCACTGATTTCAGCTACTCATTAGTAAACTCGGCTGGCTAAAGTATAACCCTAAGAACAGATAAAGTTTGAGCCTGTCCAAGTCAGAAGGAGGCCGGTAGCTGCCATTCTGACTCCACCTCCAGCATGAGGGGAAGCTGGGCTGACTGAAAATCACAGTGACAATAGAGACCAGTTTCTTTCACCCAGATTGGCCTGCTGCCCTACCCTAGGCTTCAGCTCCACCTCCAGCAGGGAGGAAACTGACAGGTCCTGCACAAGCCTATCTAGGTAATTGCAGGTACATTTAGATGACACAGACTGAATAATCAGAAGTCTGCTGGGGCAACTTGGTCATCTTGGACCTGCACTGCATAGAATGCTGCTCACACCTGAAGCTCCATCCCTGTCCCAGGCAGGATAGAAAAGGGCATGAAGCTTCATCAGTCTCTCTAGGCAACTACAGTCTAGGCCTGCATGAGTTGGATTATTCCACACAGCTGTGACTCTGTCCCTACTCCTGGCAAAGGAGAAAGTTGGGAGAAGCTTCATTGGTCCTTTGGGCGATGAGGGTAGCTTCAGCCTCCACAACTTACAGCATTAACTACGTCCTTAGTTCCTACTACACAACCAGAAAGGGAGAAGGGCAGGAAGCCTTAAACTAAAGAGAAAAACTGCACAGAACAAATACTCTAGTAAGCCAGATGTCAAGACACCAACAAAAAATTACAATCCATGCCAAGAAACAGGAAGATATGGCCCAGTTAAAGGAACAAGATAAGCCTCCAGATGACATAAAGGCATTGAGACAACTAATCATAGATATTCAGACAAATCTCCTTAATAAATTCAATGCGATGGCTAAAGAAATTAAGGATATTAAGAAGACATTGGATGAGCACAAAGAAGAATTTCAAAGTAGACACAGAAAAATAGCAGATCTTATGGGAATGAAAGGTGCAATAAATGAAATTGAAAACACACTGGAACCTTATAATAGCAGATTTGAGGAGGCAGAAGAAAGGATTGGTGAACTTTAAGAAATGGCCTCTGAAAGTGAACATACAAAAGAACAGATGAAGAAAAGATTGGAAAAACTTGAACAAGTTCCCAGGGAACTAAAGGACAGCAAGAGACATGCAAACATACATGTCATGGGTGCCCCAGAAGGAAAAGAGAAGGGAAAAGGGGCAGAATGAATATTTGAAGAAATAATGGTAGAAAATTTCCCAACCCTATTGAAGGACATAGATATACATGTGCAAGAAGCACGATGTACTCCCATCTGAAAAAATCCTAATAGACCAACTCTGAAACACATTGTAATCAGAATGTCAAATGCCAAAGACAAAGAGAGAATTCTGAGAGCAGCAAGAGAAAAGCAATGCATGAAGTATAAGAGATACCCAATAAAATCAAGTGCTAATTTCTCACCAGACACCATGGAGGCAAGAAGGCAGTGGTATGATATATTTAAGACAGTGCAAGAGAAAAACTTCCAGCCAAGAATCTTATATCCAGCAAGATTGTCTTTCGAAAAAGACGGCAAGTTTAAAATATTCACAAATAAACAAAAAAGGAGAGAGTTTGTACCCAAGAGACCTGCTTTGCAGGAAATACTAAAGGGTGTGCTACAGCCTGAAAAGTAAAGACAGGAGAGAGAGGCTTGGAAGAGAACCTAGAAATGAAGATGATATCAATAAAAGTAACTAAAAGCCTCAAAAGAGTGGTGAAAATAAAATATGACAGATAAAACCCAAATATTCAGGCATAAATTAATCAATGATTTAAAGTACTTGTACTAAAAAAAACTACAACTAATTGTTAAAAGAAATTTTTAAAAGTCCTAAATAATTGGAAGAATATTCCATGCTCATGGATTGAAAGACTAAGTATCAATAAGATGTCAATTCTACTCAAATTGATATGCAGATTCAATGCAATCTCAATAAAAATTCCAGTGCATTTTTTAAATAAATGGAAAACATGATTATCAAATTTATTTGAAAGGGTAAGAGACCCTGAATAGCCAAAACATCTTAAAAAGGAAAAGCGAAGTTGGAAGACTCTCATTTCCAAACTTTAAGTTGTATTACCTAGCCACAGTGATAAAAACAGCATGGTCCTGGCATAAAGACAGACACCTAGACCAATGGAACCAAACTGATGGTTCAGAAACAGACCCTCACTTCTATGGTCAAGTGATTTTTGACTAGCCTGTCAAACCCAACCCAGCTCGGGCAGAACAGTCCATTTAACAAATGGTACTGAAAAAATTGGATATCCATAGCAAAAGAAGGAAAGAGGACCCCTATCTCACACCCTGTTAAAAAAATCAACTCAAAATGAATCAAATACCTAAACGTAAAAGTAAGAACCATAAAACTTCTAGAAGAAAATGTAGGAAAATATCTTCAAGACCTGGTGGTAAATGGTGGATTCTTAAAGGATAAGAGGAGGACTGAGATGGACTACTGATATTTGATGTATGTAGAAGTTTTAATTAGCTTTACTGTAAAAGTGTGGAAATGTACAGAGTTGATGGTAACACATTATAGTGAGTAACAGCTGGTTTATAAATGGGGATGTGGCTGAAAATGGTAGTCTAAGGATGTAAATGCCAATTGACAAAAGCTAGAGAATAATGTAGGGACTGAATAGCACAGTAAACCCAGATGTAGATGAGAATAGTGGTTGATGGTACAGATGTGAGAGTGTCTTCTGTGAGCTAGAGCAGATGTACATCAGTATTGCAGGATGGTGGGAATGTGAGAAGCATGGGAAAAAATAGAAGTGGAGTGATCTATGGAATGTGGTTAACAGTAATAATGTAATATTCTTGCATCTATGTCAAAGATGTACTGTGTTGTTAATGGGGGAGTATGGAAAAAGTGTGTCAAATGTACACTGTGGACCTGGTAATAATCAGATGATATTATCTCATAATCTGTAACAAATATGCCACCAGGGTGTGGTGTGTTGATAGAGGGGTGTTGTTTGGGAATTCTGCACATGTGCATGATCGTTTTGTAAGTTTACAAGTTCTGTCATTAAAATATATTTTAAAAATAATAATAGGGTGTGCTGGAAGGAAAATACACCAAACGTAAGATAAAGACTATAATTAGTAGTAAGATTTTTGGCAATATTCTTTCATAATTTGTAACAAAATCTCACGACAATGCAAGGTGTAGGTGGAGGGTTGATGTATGGGACCCCTGTATGATGTTATGAATGTTTGCTTTTTAAGTTCACAACTTTTACTATACACTTATTGTTTATGTATGTTCATGTATGAGTGATATACTTCAATAAATTAAAAAAAAAAAAAAAGAATCTCCCAGTGGTAGCTCTTTTGGTCTCAAATGAAATTTCCTCCTTTGTTTGAACAAGCTCTATTCCTCTTTCAATACTTATATCAAAGTTACTGTTTGAAAATTCCTTCATATTCCTTATGTCCAGGCCACTATTTTATCTTCTCATTGACCACTGGAAAAGTTTTTTGCACATGTCTATGAGACATGTAGTTATGCTGGTCTATAACTATTCATATGTCCATCTTTCCCATTTGATTCTTAGACCCTTTAGCATAGAGACCTTGTCTTCTTTATCTTTGTAATCAAAGTACCTAGCATAGGATAATTCTTTAAATATCCTTTTCTACTTGAGGTAACTATTTTGGTAATGCATCTGACCTCCAGGATTTCTTATTACATCATTTGGGTTCACCCATGAGAATATGGCACAAAACCATGGGGGGAAGTATTATGTAGACATATTAGAGGCAGATATATCAGGGGTAGAAGAATTCTGCATACTTCTCTGACCATAAACAATTATGGAGTTAAACATTTATGATCTGATGTTCTCCATCTCTTTCCTTTTAGGCTCTGTTTGCAGAACAATTGGGAATCAGCCATTTCCTTAACATGCTTATGTTCTTTATGAGCTATGAAGAAGTCCCACCCACATCTGATGAAAATGTCACTGTAATGGAGACAACTTTCAGCAACATTCCTGTTCGTGTATATGTGCCAAAGCGAAAGTCAGAAATATTAAGAAGAAGCTTATTTTACATTCATGGTGGTGGTTGGTGTTTGGGGAGTGCTGGTATGTACCCTTTGTTGAAAAATTTAGTTTATCATATAACTTATTCTTTATTAACATGTTGACTCCAGGATATCAAGAAATACATGATAAACATTATAAGAGATAATGAATACTTCATCTGTCTGAAAGTAATTTCTTTGGAGCTACGTCAGTTTAAAGGAATTATTTTAAGTCTCATTCTTAAAGGGACAGTCAATAACAAAAACTGAAGCATATCAAGAGTAAAAACAAAGTGTTTTTGAACTTAGAAATTTATTATTAATTTTTTAAATTGCAGTTTTGGTGAAATGTTACCATGAAATCCAAATGAAAAGAACCAATATTCAAATAGTGGATGAGAAATGAGGAAAATGGAGATGGTGACTCCAGTATTTCAAACAGCTTAGCTATGAAGGAAATGAGAAAGAAGGTGTCAGATCCAAAATAAGCACAGAATAAGGGTATTTTATTTTATATACAGAAAGTCTATGTTTATACACTGAAGGTAAAGATGACAGGAAATAGAGGTACACTGGAGAAATATGGAGGGATGGAGAATGGGAGGGAGAGTTTCCTGACATAAAGAAATGGAAAGGAATTGGATTCAGCACATTGGGGAAAGACTGGTAAAACACAGGAGAAGAAAAAGGGGTACTGATGGATATTGATGTAGGTTGGGAATGTAAATTGGAGCAGTAAATGTGGGCAGTACTGTAAATCATTTTCAACAAATTCAGGGAGAAAAGTCATCAGCTGGCACTGAAATGATGCTTCTAACACAGAATCCGATTATAACATTTCTCATTAAGTTTTCTATGAATCTAATCTCTCCAAAGCACTGCTTCACAACTTTTCCATCAAATTATCCTTGAAGAAGAGAATTAAGTGTACTAATATAAAGGAAACAAATTTTTAAAAACCCCAAAACAAAATCATAATTACCTGATGTTTTCTGTGTTAATATTAAAGAAAAACATGAAAATTTGCATTCTAATCCAAAATATAAGCATGCCTTTTTATGTAATTTTTTTTTCACTTAAAACTTAATGTGTATAGAGTTCTGGTAAAATGGAATTGGAGTAGGCAGGCAAGCCTCAGCTTTTTCTCAAAAATAATGGAGAAAGGACCAAAATCTGTCCAAGGGAACTCATTTGGTATTCAGCACACCAGAACAGTGCTGCACAACCTCCAGGGCACAGAGGGACATAGAAACAAAGAACCCAAAATGATAACTATGTGTTACTAAACACCTGCAGCAGCTGGAAAGGGCACCCATCCCCTACCTTCAAGGCGTGCAACCTGAATAAAACCCATGACCCACAGCAATGAGCTGAGAGTAGAAAAGACATCATCTTCCCTGGGAAAATGTAGGGTGCATTGGAGGAAAGAGAGTGGTTACTCTTTAATGAATTTGAAAAGTGGAACCTGCTTTGAATCTTGGATCTGGCCAGACCAAAAACACAGGCAAGCCAAGATTGAAAGAAACAACTCTGTGTAAAGTTTGCCTATGATCACCAACTGCTGGCCAGCTGGGAAGCTGCAAGAGAAAACTATTAAGTGTCTTTTAACCCAAATTCCTGAAAAAAATATGTGCTTCATTAGTGAGTCCCTAGCACAATTTTGATAACTTAAGTTGAGCATTTGTGAAAACTCATAATAATTGAACAAAGAATCAAAGAAGAGCCATGGGAAAAAAAAAAAAAAA